>JALIZH010032968.1:0-275000 GCA_030522465.1 Rhipicephalus appendiculatus
CCATACTTAGTGGTATACTTAATGTGACATTACTTATTGTGACATACTTATACTTAATGTGACATATATTAATGTGACATATACTTATGTTACAATACTTAATGTGACACATATTGACGATACATTATGTGACAATACTTATTGTGACATACATAACCCAGGTTGTGTATACATTACTTAATGTGACATATACATAAAGTGACATTTAATGTCCCTTATACTTAATGCGACATTACTTAATGTGACATATACATATTGTGACATTACTTAATGTGACATAATGATAGATATACTTAATGTGACATCACCTAATGTGACATATACATGTCGGGTTATGTATACACAACCTGGGTTATGTATTTGATGTCATCATCATCATCAGCCTGTCTCTCCTTCCCGCGTCCCACACCACCACAGCAAATGCGCGTCGCATCTCCATGTGATTACTTAATGCGACATATATTTAATGTGACATTGCTTAATGTGGTATACCTATACTTAATGTGACATTTTAGTGTGACACATACTTTATGTGATATGTACTTATACTTAATGTGGCATTACCTATTGTGACATACTTAATGTGACACTAATACTTAATGTGACATTACTTATTGCGACATATACTTAATGTGACATATGTGACTCTGACTCACCGGAATTCTGAGCCAGACTCACACTCATAAACATTTCCTTCAACTGGACTCACTCCGACTCGAACTCACCAAAATATTACTCACCCAGACTCACTCAGACTCAGACTAACGGCTCAATCTGAGTCTGTGAATATACTTATTGTGACATCCATAACCCAGGTTGTGTATACATAACCCGACATTACTTAATGTGACTTATACATAAAGTGACATTTAATGTCCTTTACGCACTCATAAGTGAGACTCATGAGTGCACTTGCAGACCTTATAGTCACATTAATTCATATACTTAATGCGACATTACTGAATATGACATATACTTAATGTGACATTACATGAAGTGACATTACTTAATGTGACATACATAATGTAACATATACTTACTGTGCCTTACTTAATGTGCCATACTTAGTGGTATACTTAATGTGACATTACTTATTGTGACATACTTATACTTAATGTGACATATATTAATGTGACATATACTTATGTTACAATACTTAATGTGACATACATATTGACGATACATTATGTGACAATACTTATTGTGACATACATAACCCAGGTTGTGTATACATTACTTAATGTGACATTATACATAAAGTGACATTTAATGTCCCTTATACTTAATGCGACATTACTTAATGTGACATATACATATTGTGACATTACTTAATGTGACATAATTGATAGATATACTTAATGTGACATCACCTAATGTGACATATACATGTCGGGTTATGTATACACAACCTGGGTTATGTATTTGATGTCATCATCATCATCAGCCTGTCTCTCCTTCCCGCGTCCCACACCACCACAGCAAATGCGCGTCGCATCTCCATGTGATTACTTAATGCGACATATATTTAATGTGACATTGCTTAATGTGGTATACCTATACTTAATGTGACATTTTAGTGTGACACATACTTTATGTGATATGTACTTATACTTAATGTGACATTACCTTATTGTGACATACTTAATGTGACACTTATACTTAATGTGACATTACTTATTGCGACATATACTTAATGTGACATATGTGACTCTGACTCACCGGAATTCTGAGCCAGACTCACACTCATAAACATTTCCTTCAACTGGACTCACTCCGACTCGAACTCACCAAAATATTACTCACCCAGACTCAGACTAACGGCTCAATCTGAGTCTGTGAATATACTTATTGTGACATCCATAACCCAGGTTGTGTATACATAACCCGACATTACTTAATGTGACTTATACATAAAGTGACATTTAATGTCCCTTTACGCACTCATAAGTGAGACTCATGAGTGCACTTGCAGACCTTATAGTCACATTAATTCATATACTTAATGCGACATTACTGAATATGACATATACTTAATGTGACATTACATGAAGTGACATTACTTAATGTGACATACATAATGTAACATATACTTACTGTGCCTTACTTAATGTGCCATACTTAGTGGTATACTTAATGTGACATTACTTATTGTGACATACTTATACTTAATGTGACATATATTAATGTGACATATACTTATGTTACAATACTTAATGTGACATACATATTGACGATACATTATGTGACAATACTTATTGTGACATACATAACCCAGGTTGTGTATACATTACTTAATGTGACATATACATAAAGTGACATTTAATGTCCCTTATACTTAATGCGACATTACTTAATGTGACATATACATATTGTGACATTACTTAATGTGACATAATGATAGATATACTTAATGTGACATCACCTAATGTGACATATACATGTCGGGTTATGTATACACAACCTGGGTTATGTATTTGATGTCATCATCATCATCAGCCTGTCTCTCCTTCCCGCGTCCCACACCACCACAGCAAATGCGCGTCACATCTCCATGTGATTACTTAATGCGACATATATTTAATGTGACATTGCTTAATGTGGTATACCTATACTTAATGTGACATTTTAGTGTGACACATACTTTATGTGATATGTACTTATACTTAATGTGACATTACCTATTGTGACATACTTAATGTGACACTTATACTTAATGTGACATTACTTATTGCGACATATACTTAATGTGACATATGTGACTCTGACTCACCGGAATTCTGAGCCAGACTCACACTCATAAACATTTCCTTCAACTGGACTCACTCCGACTCGAACTCACCAAAATATTACTCACCCAGACTCAGACTAACGGCTCAATCTGAGTCTGTGAATATACTTATTGTGACATCCATAACCCAGGTTGTGTATACATAACCCGACATTACTTAATGTGACTTATACATAAAGTGACATTTAATGTCCCTTTACGCACTCATAAGTGAGACTCATGAGTGCACTTGCAGACCTTATAGTCACATTAATTCATATACTTAATGCGACATAACTGAATATGACATATACTTAATGTGACATTACATGAAGTGACATTACTTAATGTGACATACATAATGTAACATATACTTACTGTGCCTTACTTAATGTGCCATACTTAGTGGTATACTTAATGTGACATTACTTATTGTGACATACTTATACTTAATGTGACATATATTAATGTGACATATACTTATGTTACAATACTTAATGTGACATACATATTGACGATACATTATGTGACAATACTTATTGTGACATACATAACCCAGGTTGTGTATACATTACTTAATGTGACATATACATAAAGTGACATTTAATGTCCCTTATACTTAATGCGACATTACTTAATGTGACATATACATATTGTGACATTACTTAATGTGACATAATGATAGATATACTTAATGTGACATCACCTAATGTGACATATACATGTCGGGTTATGTATACACAACCTGGGTTATGTATTTGATGTCATCATCATCATCAGCCTGTCTCTCCTTCCCGCGTCCCACACCACCACAGCAAATGCGCGTCGCATCTCCATGTGATTACTTAATGCGACATATATTTAATGTGACATTGCTTAATGTGGTATACCTATACTTAATGTGACATTTTAGTGTGACACATACTTTATGTGATATGTACTTATACTTAATGTGACATTACCTATTGTGACATACTTAATGTGACACTTATACTTAATGTGACATTACTTATTGCGACATATACTTAATGTGACATATGTGACTCTGACTCACCGGAATTCTGAGCCAGACTCACACTCATAAACATTTCCTTCAACTGGACTCACTCCGACTCGAACTCACCAAAATATTACTCACCCAGACTCAGACTAACGGCTCAATCTGAGTCTGTGAATATACTTATTGTGACATCCATAACCCAGGTTGTGTATACATAACCCGACATTACTTAATGTGACTTATACATAAAGTGACATTTAATGTCCTTTACGCACTCATAAGTGAGACTCATGAGTGCACTTGCAGACCTTATAGTCACATTAATTCATATACTTAATGCGACATTACTGAATATGACATATACTTAATGTGACATTACATGAAGTGACATTACTTAATGTGACATACATAATGTAACATATACTTACTGTGCCTTAATGTGCCATACTTAGTGGTATACTTAATGTGACATTACTTATTGTGACATACTTATACTTAATATGACATATATTAATGTGACATATACTTATGTTACAATACTTAATGTGACATACATATTGACGATACTTTATGTGACAATACTTATTGTGACATACATAACCCAGGTTGTGTATACATTACTTAATGTGACATATACATAAAGTGACATTTAATGTCCCTTATACTTAATGCGACATCACTTAATGTGACATATACATATTGTGACATTACTTAATGTGACATAATGATAGATATACTTAATGTGACATCACCTAATGTGACATATACATGTCGGGTTATGTATACACAACCTGGGTTATGTATTTGATGTCATCATCATCATCAGCCTGTCTCTCCTTCCCGCGTCCCACACCACCACAGCAAATGCGCGTCACATCTCCATGTGATTACTTAATGCGACATATATTTAATGTGACATTGCTTAATGTGGTATACCTATACTTAATGTGACATTTTAGTGTGACACATACTTTATGTGATATGTACTTATACTTAATGTGACATTACTTATTGTGACATACTTAATGTGACACTTATACTTAATGTGACATTACTTATTGCGACATATACTTAATGTGACATATGTGACTCTGACTCACCGGAATTCTGAGCCAGACTCACACTCATGAACATTTCCTTCAACTGGACTCACTCCGACTCGAACTCACCAAAATATTACTCACCCAGACTCAGACTAACGGCTCAATCTGAGTCTGTGAATATACTTATTGTGACATCCATAACCCAGGTTGTGTATACATAACCCGACATTACTTAATGTGACTTATACATAAAGTGACATTTAATGTCCCTTTACGCACTCATAAGAGACTCATGAGTGCACTTGCAGACCTTATAGTCACATTAATTCATATACTTAATGCGACATTACTGAATATGACATATACTTAATGTGACATTACATGAAGTGACATTACTTAATGTGACATACATAATGTAACATATACTTACTGTGCCTTACTTAATGTGCCATACTTAGTGGTATACTTAATGTGACATTACTTATTGTGACATACTTATACTTAATGTGACATATATTAATGTGACATATACTTATGTTACAATACTTAATGTGACATACATATTGACGATACTTTATGTGACAATACTTATTGTGACATACATAACCCAGGTTGTGTATACATTACTTAATGTGACATATACATAAAGTGACATTTAATGTCCCTTATACTTAATGCGACATTACTTAATGTGACATATACATATTGTGACATTACTTAATGTGACATAATGATAGATATACTTAATGTGACATCACCTAATGTGACATATACATGTCGGGTTATGTATACACAACCTGGGTTATGTATTTGATGTCATCATCATCATCAGCCTGTCTACGCCCACTGCAGGGCAAAGGCCTCTCCCGTGTTTCGCCAATCAACCCGGTCCTGTGCTTTCTGCTGCCACGTTATACCTGCAAACTTCTTAATCTCATCTACCCACCTAATTTTCTGTCTCCCCCTCACGCGTTTGCCACCTCTTGGAATCCAGTCAGTTACCCTTAATGACCAGCGGTTATCCTGCCGGCGTGCTACGTGCCCGGCCCATATCCATTTCTTCTTCTTGATTTCAACTATGATATCCTTAACCCCCGTTTGTTCCCTGACCCACTCTGCTCTCTTCCTGTCTCTTAAGGTTACACCTATCACTTTCCTTTCCATCGCTCGCTGCGTCGTCCTCAGTTTAAGTTGAACCCTCTTTGTAAGTCTCCAGGTTTCTGCTCCGTAGGTAAGTACCGATAAGATGCAGCTGTTATATACCTTCCTCTTGAGGGATAGTGGTAGACTACCATTCATGATTTGATAATGCTTGTCGAATGAGCATTACATCAAATGTGAATTCGACACTTAATGTGACAATACGTAATGTGACGTGTACTTAGGGTGACATTACTTAAAGGAGTGGTGCCACCAAATTTGTGCCTTGCGCGTTCTTCGCTGCAAGCGTTTCTTATAGCTGTAGGAACACGCACCAAAATTCACGTATTCTCGCTAAATAATTTAATATTGCCTTATTTATGCGGACAACTTTCGGTTTCGGTTTCTGGGCACCAAGTTGGGCCCAGAAACCGAAATGAGGCTAATGATCCAATCTAATGATCCCGTGCCAACAGGCCGCTAAATGATATCTAATTGTTTATGATTTTTTGACACTGAACACTGTCAAGGGTGCGAAACCCCTAATTTGCGTAGATTTGAGTGCCTTCTTTTTTGAGTTTGTAAATCTCACTAAGATGATTCTACTCGTGCCCGGGAAATTCTACACACATACGTAAAAAATTCGGCAGATTCCACGTACCTTGGGAATCGATGTTATGCGAAGCATGTGGAGGGAAGGTGAGTGTGTTGTAATGTTTTAGTGAGCGGAACGTTACGAAATTACGCTAAAGATATGCAGAAATGTTGTACGCACAGACATATGTTCCACAGTCGCATATGTTTTGCCTAACAAGTTGTTTACCGTTGCGTAACGATGCCAACAGCTACATGGGCAGTAGCCACACCAGAAGCGGTAAACTGATATGTAGCGCTTCTGCTCGCGAGGATGGTAGCCCTGGACACTGCAACATATATAAACTTCAGTGGATGGCGCTTTACTATAATTGATGTTAACCCGGAGGGACGGCTGTATTATCGGAGTACATGTAATGTTTATAAAATTGGATAGCCAGCACTGCAACGACAATTGACGTTTCACGAACATTAGGGTCTATTCGAAAAGTAGTTCCGAGACCTGGCGTGGCTCTGTGGTGTAGCGGTGTCCTGGAAAGAGTGGCATTGCCCTGCTTTCATAAGAACATACGGTAGCGGTGAGCTACAACGACACCAGCTGCAAAGCATTGAATAAAGAGAAGCCCCCCATTTAGACGCCTCTATTTAATGAGAGACCTAACCTAACCTAACCTAACCTAACCTAACCCAACCCAACCTAACCCAACCTAACCCAACCTAACCCAACCTAACCCAACCTAACCTAACCTAACCCAACCTAACCCAACCTAACCCAACCTAACCCAACCCAACCCAACCTAACCTAACCCAACCTAACCCAACCCAACCCAACCTAACCTAACCCAACCCAACCTAACCCAACCTAACCTAACCCAACTCAACCTAACCCAACCCAACCCAACCCAACCTAACCTAACCCAACCTAACCTAACCCAACCCAACCCAACCTAACCCAACCTAACCTAACCTAGTCCAGCAACTTGAGGCAATCAAACCGGTGTCAGCAACACCCGCCAATAAGGTGTCCCGCCGCCACAATGCCCTGCCCCCAGAAATGAGGAAAAGGGACGCACAACACATTCCTCAAAAAGGGCGAGGACGAGAAGTCCAATTGGGGAACACCAATGCCCCATACAGGGGGGATTGGTAGTCCACGTATCACGCCCAGACGACTCGGAATTGTCGGCCAGGAGGAAATGTCCGAAGGGGAACCGGACTGGTGCAAAGTTAGTCACCTCTGATGACGTAGTTGTTGTCGACCACACCTGCAACCGCTAATGGCTCCGTCCAGCCGCAGAGACATGCTACGTCGCTGAGAAAGATGTCAGCAGCTCATTCCCCCGCCGGAAGCACCTTGCAACAAAGGGCTGTTCGCCGCACCCTTGCTGGATTTCTGGTCACCTGAGCACGCCGCGCGCCTCGCAGGCATTCTAGGAAAAGGGATTAGACCTGCGCCCCCGAAGGGCAGCGAACCCGGGAGGAACTTTTGCATGACAGGACCGCGGCCTCTACCGCGACGGCTTCCAAGGCCGATGGTAACATGGTTTAATGTGGCTGCAGACCGCGCGAATTATTGACAAGGCGATGAGATGGAGTTTGCATGGCACTCTAGTTTGACCATTCTTTCCGAGGAAGAAATAAAGGTCTGCTATTTCACGCTGCGTGTTGCGTTAATTTATGACCCACCCTATTTAGATGCGAAGCATCTTATGCTCGGGGCTCTGTCCGTCCCGCGTCCCCCGTCCCGCGTCCGGCCACTGTCATCAAGGAAGCACCCATTATGCGAACCAGAATCCTCTACTAATATGAAGGCCGTCAACCTAACACAGTCACCAGAGTCATGGCCGAGAGCACAGAGAGGCTGCTTAGCAATGGCTAGGTAGGTGGTGTCTGTCGCCCAGGTTGACCCCATTCCTTAATTTTGCTTGCATGTGTTTGGAGGGGGGCTTAGTCCGTCCCGCGTCCCACACCACCACAGCACATGAGCGTCCCCTCCCCATCTCTCTCCTAAGCTCACACCCTCTCTCCTCTAGGAATCATCTACTCTACAGAGCGGTGCATGCGCGTCCTCTCCCCCTCTCCCCTCTAGGAATACTCAACTCTACGGAGCGGCTCCGGCATCCCCACAGCGCATGCGCGTCCTCTCTCCTCTTGGAATCATCTACTCTACGGAGCGGCTCACGCGTCCCAGACCCCCACAGCGCATGCACGCCTCCTCCCCCTCTCTCTCCTCTCCTACGGTCCCCCCCCCGTCCTTTGCTCTAGGAATCCTCTACGGAGCGGCGCGAACGACAGGTGGTGCGACAGCTGCATACTTCCGCTGGGAGCACCACGGTAGTTCCGCGGTATGAAAATGACGGAGCGCGCGCGCCTCATTCTCTCTCCTGCGCAGCGCCGCGATGAGCGCCCGGGCCGCTACGGCGAAACGAGAGCGGCGACGTTCCTCCCGCTCAAGCTAACCATCTCCCCGCTGCTTGGCATCTACACATTGTTCCCTTTAGCGGGAGATGGGGAATTTTTTTTAACGCGATAGCGTTAAAGAGCTCGTTTCGCAGAAATTCCGGCGTTGGCGTCGTTGGTTGTGAGCGAAAAATCATCATCTTGTCCTTGACCGAAAAATCGAGAAAGATGCGAATAAAATAAATAATAAAAAATTACCCATCTCCCGCTAAAGGGCACCATGTGTGGATGCGAAGCAGCGGGGAGATAATTAGCCTGAGCGGGAGGAACGTCGCCGCTCTCATTTCACGGCAGCGCTCCGGGCGCTCATCGCGGCGCTGCACAGGAGAGAGAATGAGGCGCGCGCGCTCCGTCATTTTCATACCGCGGAACTACCGTGGCGCACCCAGATGAGTATGCAGCTGTCACACCACCTGTCGTTCGCGCCGCTCCGTAGAGGATTCCTAGAGGAAAGGACGGGGGGGGGAACCGTAGGAGAGGAGAGAGAGGGGGGAGGGGACGTGCATGCGCTGTGGGTGTGTGAGACGCGTGAGCCGCTCCGTAGAGTAGATGGTTCCAAGAGGAGATAGGGGGGAGAGGACGCGCATGCGCTGTGGGACGCCAGAGCTGCTCCGTAGAGCAGAGTATTCCTAGAGGAGAGAGGGGGGAGAGGACGCGCATGCGCCGCTCCGTAGAGTAGAGGAAGGGGGGTGAGCGTAGGAGAGCACAGGGTAGGGGACGCGCATGCACTGTGGGTGGTGTGGGACGCGGGGGGCCGCTCCGTAGAGTAGACGATTCCTAGAGGAGAGAAAGGGGGGTGAGCTTAGGAGAGAGAAGGGGAGGGAACGCGCATGCGCTGTGGGACGCGGGAAGGAGGGACGGACTAAGCCCCCTCCAAACACATGCAAGCAAGATTAAGGAATGGGGTCAACCTGGGTGACAGACACCACCTGCCTAGCCATTGCTAAGCAGCCTGTCTCTGCTCTCGGCCATGACTCTGGTGACTGTAGTAGTGGTTGACAGCCTATATATATTGTACTACAGTGTTGTGGTTCGCATAGTGGGTGCTTCCCTACTTCATGAAAGTGGCCGGACGCGGGACGCGGGGCACGGGATGGACGCGGGAGGGACGGACATAGCCCCGAGCATAAGATGCTTCGCATCTAAAGCTTACACCATCTCTTGCTACAGGGAACCATGCGAAGCAGCGGGCGCTAACGCTTACACTAGCGGCGGCGTTTACGCTGGCGCTCATCGCGGCGTTGCGCAGGAGAGAAACCTGGGGAGGCGCAAAGTACGCAGTGATGGACCGGTGTTTCCTACTGGAACATGCCAATCGCTCCTAATGGTCAATGAGAGACAGAAGACTCCGACTGGACACAGAGACCCGCAGTCCGCATTTAGTGAACGCGCACGCTACGAATTTTTACTCTTCAACAACGCACAGGAGAAATCTCCCACCAGCGCTACTTTGCAGGTCAAGATCCAGGGTCATATATACGGGGTGGCCAGTGAAGGGTTGTGCAGCGCGAGCAGAACAGAAACTCGCTAGCAGACGCTGCCTGCGTCGGCGTCGCGAGGCGAGAGAGGGGGGATGCGTAATATTGCGTGGTACAAGCGCACATTGCCATCGGGCGTCAGAACATGTCACTATCTTAACGACATCGTAGTTTAAAGCCATCCACCCATTACAGAAGGCACACACCTTACTGCGCGCATTCCCTTAAAGGAGTACTGACACGATTTTGAGGCACCCCAAAAGGGACATCTTTCGTTTCCATGGTGTGTACTGTCATCGCTCTCCACACACCGGAGCCAGACAACGCGTACAAAATATTTTACTTTGATTTTAAAGTTCGTCGCCCAGCGCACATTGCGGTGGGGCAAGCCAGCCCCACCGCAATCGACATTATCACGACAAGTCAACACAGTTTACTGGGTTTGCGATATTTGCGTTCTGCATTCAGCCTAAATATTAGAAATCACTGTCAGAGTCTCTGGACGACAATTTACGCATCCTTGTTCACGTGAACCATGTGCGACTGACAGCAAACAGGGAGCAGTTGCTAGTATGTCGCGAGTTGCAGTCTTCCCGTGACGTCAGACCTCTCTTGACACGTCACTGCGAAGCCACCCTCTCGATACCGAAACCGAAATTGCTGTTTTAAGGTAGCGGTATTAAAAATATATCCAATGCATTCCCAAGCACCACGACACTTTTTTAGGGTTCTAGACACCCGCGTTTTTATTTAGAGCAACAACCCGAAAATATTTAAAGTTCGTGTCAGTACTCCTTTAAGGTAGGTCACCACCTTCAAAAACGGATTTTTTGAAAAAAAATTGAGTTGTTGGGATTTTTTATTTTCAAGTTCCCTGTCCATTCAAGAAGATTGATTTAGATTCAGAGTATAATAATGCAGGATAAAATCCTCCAGAGAACAATACAGTTGCAAATCACAATTTTTACAATGGCTACCATGATTACAACTACAACAAAAGAATCCCGCTCAACATGGCGAACATTTGTTTTTAAAGGTGTCATGAAAAGAAAATGAAGCCATTCATTTGTAATTATTACTGCTTAAAGAGGCATCAGGCATGTTGATTTCTAAATATTTGGGGTGCAATATGCAGCCCATATTTAATATCACCCATTTGAAATACTAGAATTCTAGAGATCCTAAAACTACAATGTGACACCACCGGCAGCCATAGGCACCAGTGAGGTGACGTCACCCTAAGACATTTGAAATCGTAAGCGTATTGTTAACCTTCGCTAGCTCTAAAATAATAAATTTATGTGAAAGCTAGTAACAAAACTGAACAGCAATTTTTTAGCTCGAAGTCCACAGGCCGATTGCGGTGGAGGAATGTGAGAGGTGTCTGAACAGCACCTGCACCAGCTTCTAGCAGTGTTTCACAGATTGCACGCTCGACTGTGCTTTTTCAGTTGAGGGCGATACATTTGGACGTACGCTGCAAGGGCTCGTTTTCTAACTATCTATAGCAATCAAATCATCTTCTCGCGCATTAGTGTCAGATGGTCGGCACGGTTTGTGCGCGTAACGTCTTTATGACACCACAGTCGAAACAGTATGATGCTCCAAACCTCGGTCAACTATGACTCGGCGGGCCTTGCACTGCGTCACCATGTTTTGTCGACGACAGACTTTTGATTGGCTGATTTAATATGGCGTGAGCTGGAGAGCTGAAGGAAACGCAGGCTGGGGAATCGAAATTGTGCTTTTATAGCTATTAAGTGAACCCCGGCGATGAAACGAGTTGAGGTATAGTATTGAATGGATGGCCAGGATTCCGAATACACAGGTCGTTGAAAATTTTCGAGAAACATTTCACGACCTCTAAAGCCTATGTTCACTCTGCTTTGCATGAACCGCACCACAAAAAGCGCAGTGCATATGCGGATGGTCACAAAAATTGCAAGAAAAAAAAAGCAAACAGCCCTTTTCGTCATCTTCAATTCCTTTGCATTTGCTTCTACGTAAGCTGGCATCTAGATAGTTTGTGTCAAACTTTAGCTTTTTCGAAAGTGCACTGTGCCTAAAAAAATAATTCTGTTGCTGCAAACAGTTAAAAGAGTTAAAAATTGCCAAAAAACCAAAGTGCGTGCAGGCATCTGGCATCTTTCCCACTGCCATTTTTTTGTCGTTCCAAAGATAAACGTATCACTTTTCTGATACTACCATCCTCACGTACAATAGCTGCTAGAAAAGCAAGAAAAAAGGCAGGTCTGAGAAAATTCACAATTTCTGCAGACGTATGATTGGCTCTTGCTACGGCAATTTGTGCGCCGACACTCTTGTGGCAACCATCGCATTCAATAATGTGCTCCCCTGGTTCGAAAGCATTGCTGATGCACTGTTTCCATACTGGATAAATCTGTCACCATAAACAGCAGTGAACCGACATTAGTTTTGGGAAGTTCAAGATCAGAGCTGTGTAGCGTGCTAAGAGCCGAGCGAAACATTTATTTGATCATGTACCGTGATAGAGAGGAAGCACATATCTCAAGACACTGATGAGCAAGTGCTCCCGCTGAACTGAAACTGTAGCGCCCTCATTCGGGCGGCGCGCAAAACGGAGAGCGCGCGACCGCAAGTGAAGAAAATAAAGACGGCGCTTAGCGGTGGCACGTGAAGCCACGGCTCATGTTCCTTGCTGGCGTCGGTTATGGTCCAGGCGTGTCTTTCCTTCGCTCCCGTGGCATAAGCCTACAAGTGGTGACCTAGGACGAAGACAATGACTGACTCGAACGCACCCTCAACAGAGCAAGCCTCACGTCTTCAGGACGTCTCGGCGGTGCAACTGCGTCTCCCATCTTTCTGGTCACAGAACCCGCAAGTTTGGTTTCACCAGGTCGAGGCGCAATTCTCCCTGTACCGCATTGCCTCGGAAACGACACGCTACTACCACGTAGCCTCAGTCCTTCTTCCTGATGTTGCCAGCGAGCTCTCCGACGTCCTCTCCAACCCCTCGGACACTACGCCATATCAGCACCTTAAGACCAAGGTGCTGGAGCGATCGCTCCCGTGGCATAAGCCTACAAAACATTGAATGGCACAATCCTGCACCACATAGGCACCTTAGCGATAGCAAAGCCAAGTGTCATTGATTCATGCAGTGCACAAGGCAACACAATGGTAGAGCAGGCGAGAGGACTGACAATGTATCTGGGCTCGTTTGTGCACCTCTCTACGCAGCCACGGTAAAAAGTAGCCACAGTGTCTTTCTGTTTTGAGGAACAGTAGAACACCACTGTATGTTCCTCACTACTGCGTTTGCCGGCTATTATGCCATTTTCAACTGGTCCCGGCATAGCTGCCACAGGATCCAATGTATTGTGGGACCGTTCCTGTATGTTTTGTCACGAAGACCGCTCCGAGCCATTCAAGCGACCATGGAAGAAAGCTGCCATGTTGTATCTTCACGCTGCTTGGCCTGGCTCGACTGTTTAGCCACATTAGCGCTGGAAGCGACAAGCATAACATACTTTTGGTAGCCGAGAAAAAAAGAACAGCTTTCAAGGTTCATAATGCAAACGTAGCATCTATGGCATAATTACTTTTAAACATGCTTTTTGTGCTCATGAAAGTAAGGCATTCAAGACTGATGTTTGTTCCTACCATCGTATTGACATGGGCTTATCATCACTGTTATTTCTTGAGGGTGTTTGCACGGTTCGTGGTTGGATTCATCATGCTGGTTGCATTGCGTGCGCCTATTTCTTTCATGCCTACTACTGTTGGTGCCAAAAGAACTGCATATGTTGATTACATTTCTGTGAATGATGTTGGTTTCAGCTCTGTGGTTCAATTAGTCGACGAGCTCGTGGCTAAGTATGTGCCAACGCGTAGCACAGTGATAACATCTTACAAAGTGATGACGCGGGGGTCAATTTTTTCGACGATTGCTTTTGGGGGGAACTTTCACTTTCATGAGGTGTCGAATGCCTATCACAAGCCATGGTGGTCTAACATATGCCAACAGTGCTAAATTATTGCTTCACGCATTTGGTGACAACCTTGCAAGTGATCACTTGCAAGGTGTCGGTTATGGTGGCACTAGATTTGTTCAAAGGATATGATACTACAGCTGCTCCAAAAAGTTTTCATGCTGCTTGGGCATGAGCACCCGATCAAAAATCCCAGCAGAGGGGGTCTGCTGGACCTGCAGGATATCTTACCGGCAGTCTGCTGGACCTGCAGGATGTCTTGCTGGAGTTAAAGAATTTTTACCGGCAATGTCCCAGTACCCGCAGGCCTTTGCATGCAGTTTGCTGGTAACCTTCCAGTACCAGCACGTCTCTGGACCCACGTTCTGCAGTTTGTACTGGCAACGTTCAGTGACCAGCAGGTCTTTGCATGATGTTCGAATGTTGCTACGGGGAACCGTTTGCTGGAACAGTTTGTGTCTTGCGGGAAGCATGGCCTGTTGGCGAGTTGCCTTCAAGACAGCCCGGTCAACCGGCAGCCACAAAGATGGCCCCTGCGGGCATCTGGATATCGCGCCTGTTTGAGCATACGTTTAACGGTGCTACGATTTATCTATCTCTCACGCTTCCATCTTTGGTATTATTTTGCTCCCATTGTGATCCGCGCAAACATATGCGTGACTGAAATGATTAGGTTATCCACCGCGTGATAAGGAAAACTCCGTGTGGCAATCGGCTCTGCGCTCTTAATTCATTTGCATCATGCAAACACCGCCACATATAAAGATATACATACTTATATTTTCTACGTCGTCATCGGGGTTATTTCGCATTGAAGTTCACGAAGCCCGCGGCGCTTCGAAAACGTCGCTTCAGAGGAAAAGCCTGTCGTGAACTCTCGCGCCGCTCTGCATGGTGACTTCGCTAGCCGACCGAGCGTGCCGCTGCAACCGTCGGCGTTAAATACTGTGAGGATTTACGGGCTACAACAATGATACCACCATGAAGCTCGCCGAAGGGACCTACAGAGGTTAGCCTTTGGCATAGCTTAGCGGCTCAGCACAGCGCGTTGCTCAAAGACACATCGATCGAAGCGAGGCGGCCTCTGCAGGGAAACAGCTGACTGTAACCAGAACAGGACCTTCAAGCTATATTATTTATACCAAATAGTGGAGCACATTACAGGCTGTCCAATAATTGACTCAACGTGTAAATAATAATGGCATTGCGGAAACGGCGGCGGGCGAGATCACATGAATGCAGCTCTCGACGCGGATAGTAGCGTACGTGTACTGCTCAATTTCTGTCGAGCAAAATAATAACGATAATATCTCCGGTTTAACGTCCAAAACCCCGATATGATGATAAGGGACGCCGTAGTGGAGGGCTCCGAAAATTTCGATCATGTGGTGTTCTTTAACGTGCAATCGCACAGTATGCAGGCGAAATGCAACTGCCGCGGCTGGGATCGAACAGTCGAGTCAAAGGTGTGTTAAAAGCGCACACGCATCAAGCGTACACGCTCTTATCTATGCGTGATGATACTTTATCGGTGTTCCTACGGCATCGCCGAGTGCCCGCGGCGTGTGATAGCTTATACGCGCTATCATGCTACGAGCAGCTTTTGTCACGTAGACAAACCCGTTCAATTTAGAGATTGAATGCTTTGCTAGCGTTCTGGGTTAAGCATTGCATCCCTGGAATCATTATTATTTTTTTTCGGGAATGCGACGCCGTAGTAATGCGGCTTTCAGTTTGCACAGTATCGACATATCATGCACTGCATAGCATACGGCGCGTGCGTAGAGCGTTATTTGTTTTTGGAATTATTTGTTCACAAACTGACCTATACTGTCCCTCAATCGGTATGTCAAGCGTGCGTAGGCTAGATATTGTATGGAATGCATGCAACCAGCAGTTATTTTTTCAATTCCTAGTTGTCGCCAAATACAACAAAGTGCAAGAATATGTATCTCAGCACTGGCGTAGCCTGGGGTGGGGGATGGATGGTTCAACACCCCACCCCACCCGCCTCCGAAAATTTTCTGTTTCGCATGTATGTATTTACACGTGCATATACAAACGCAGGCATGAACGTACATGCATGCATGCATAAAGGGTATACACCCTACCTTGTCCCCCGAAAAACATTTGTGCCTATGCTAGTGTGGCGCAGTATACTTACGTCCATAGGTCGGCAAAACTTATGGAGCTCACTCAGACTCACTCATGAAATATATTTTGCGCTTAGGAATCACACGGACTCTGACTCACCAAAATTTTTGTGAGCAGGACTCACTCAGACTCACACTCACGAAAATTTTCTTCAGCTGGGCTCACTCGGACATAAATTCACCATAAGATTACTCGCACGGACTCACTCAGACTCATGGCTCGATCTGAGTCTGATCTGAGTCTAGTGAGTCGACTCATAAGTGAGTTCGCCGACCTATGCTTACGTCAAGCTGTGTCAGGTGGACTACAATGAATGAAATAAAAACACCAGTAAAGAAAATAAATACCTGTAGTGAAATAGCAGTTAATGCATGGCAAGAACAGTACAAAGCCAAGACACAACTTACATTACAAAGCCTTAATTAGAGCTGTATAATGGTCAATTCACAGAAAAAAATGGTTTCGTTACAACTGTGATGCACAATATGATAGTATCTAATGTGATTGATCTTGTCCCATGCCCAATCTGTGCGAAAATATTGCTGATTGTCATGAAATTGTGAATGTATGAAGCACATGTCAGCTAGGGTTTCGCAGCCTCTGCATTTGGAAGTTTTGGGGTTCATAAATGTTCCTTGTATTTCGGGTCAACATTTTGATACCCTACACTACACACCTAAAATGTTCGGTGTTACAGTGCCTGTATACACAGCTGTCAAGGGTTCGATAGACTACATAATCGGAAGATGGACAGTTCGAGTTCTTACACATTTGGTGTAATAGGTTATGGGTTTTGCTTCAGAGGCAGGTTCGATACCCCTGACCTGGAGGCTTGAAAGGTTCTGAGGTCGAGCGTTTGGTAGGTTCTCAGGTCGAGCGTTTGGTACTATACACTCTGGAAAGTTTGGTGTTAGAGTGCCTGAGTGCTTTAAAAGACGAGGGTATGATTGCCTACACGCTGAGACGATTGAAGGTTCAATACACAGACATGTTTGTAAGGTTCGGAGGCTCGAGTCTTCCTATAATGCGGAGCTCAGGTGGTTGATACGCTACACACTGGAAGGTTCAGTGTTCAGGTTCAGAATCAGAATCAATTTTATTATTAAAATTTGGGCTAAGTTACAGGCGTTCCTTTATACTTCAGAGGTCAAGGATTGAGAGCTCGAGGGGATCGATACGCTACATGCTTTGAAGGTTTGGTCTTGTTCCTCGATATCTTGCAGGTCAAGGTTTTGACACCCTAAATGCTTGGAAGGTTTTGTGTTCAAGTCTAACACATTTACCATAAGCCACAGGTTTTACTTAGAAGGTCAGGGTTTCAATACCCTATGCTCCTGAAGTGATTGGGGTTTGGGTTGCAATATATATTTAGTTTGAAAGTTCATCGAGGGTTCCGTATTTACACACATGGAAAGATCAGGGTTTGAGTTCTGTAAACATTGTAGGTCGAGGGTTCTGTACCGGGTATATGCTCAAAAGGATGGGGGTTCATGCCCTAGCACATTTAGTAATTCATTGGTTCAAGTAATTCATTTAGTAATTCATTGGCTCACTATATACCACCAAGTGTTTCCCATGTATTTACTATCAAGCCCTATTCCTATGGGAAAGGCACAACCTCACAGACAGAAGAATATCCTTGGGAAGTAGCCAGGGAACGCTCACGCATTAACCGATTC
Organism: Rhipicephalus appendiculatus; assembly: GCA_030522465.1. Classification (NCBI taxonomy): domain Eukaryota; kingdom Metazoa; phylum Arthropoda; class Arachnida; order Ixodida; family Ixodidae; genus Rhipicephalus; species Rhipicephalus appendiculatus. The sequence goes on from JALIZH010032968.1 coordinate 18,290, forward strand.
GTTTTGTCATCTCCCACAGTATGCATTCTCAAGGAGGCAAACCCGCTTGGACTAAATTTAGTTAGGTTTCTTTGAACACATAGAAAAGAAGTTAGGATTGAAGTTTCCTGCAAATAATACTACTCCAATCATCTGTATAAACAGCTTTGAAGTAGCACTGCAAGACAGCAATGCTGTGCTTTGCATGTAAACAAAAAGGCAATAGCCACGAGCCAACAAAAGCCGAAGAAACAGTGACACAGGTGTTTGTATTTTGAGGTAGCTCATCTTAACTCATCTTAACTACAAATAAATGAAGCAAGAACTCTGTGGATGTGGTTGGAGTGGGCTGTAAGGTTACGAGGGATTTTACTTGTGTTGCATGGTATTCGTGGGAGGTGTTCCCATTTTTATAGGCAAGAGATCTCTATTACAGAAAATAAAAGTGTGTATTATTTGGTGCAACAAGGGTATGTACCTTTTGTAGCAACAAAAAATATTTTTCTTCCTTCAAGGATTGGCTAACCAGAAGCTTTATGAGGTAGGCTGTAATTTACGTGTCCTGGAGGTAGGTGAACAAAGTTTTTTAGCTACCGTTCAGTACACAGCACAAAATTAACAGTTAAACATGTGTAGCCACACGTTTTTAACACTGGCAATGAAGAGCAGTTCCCTTTGCCGTAACAAGATCATAAATATTCTTTTCGTTTAATCATAACTATGTGGTTTCGAGCTATTCTGGTATTCTTACTATTAAACCACCAATGACATCAATAATAGGAGACAGAGTCCTGTAAGCTTTGCAAACTGGAAAGATGCACTTGGAAAGATGCACTTAAAACAGGCACTCTCCCTTTGACAGTATTAAGCAGTATTGCCACTGTAGTATGTATCGCATGGTCAGAGGCATGTTAATGTCACTTGCTCTAGCTACACTAATGTGCTTTCTCAAGGACCACATTAAATGCATTTGAGAGGTCACACCATAAGGTAGCCAATATGTACATGGGTCATAAAGTACTGTACCTGAGTGTTCTGTATACGTTGGCATCTTAACTTTTCTAAGACATTGTGATAAAATATACATTTCCTGCATGTTGTGCCATATTTTTTTGCTTGTACACAGCATCATATGTACGTATGTCTCAGGAGATGTCTGCAGTTTTTGTTAAAGAGCTTCTTTATTTTCCATTTAGTCACACAAAAAGTGTACTCTTGCACTCATGTGTTTCTGTATTCCAGCCATAGAGTGGGAAATTGTGAACTTACGTCCATGCAAGAGCAAGCTCACTGCTTTCACCAAGAATGACTGGTGTTGCACTTTTGATATCACTACTGTAAATACGTCTATCTACAGGTTATGTAGTCGATTGAAGTGTCTCATTTCCTAACAAATTGTGGTACATGTGTGCTTAAGAACGATGCATGCTGTTCCAATCACCAGTGACGAATAACATATTTGGGTCAAACTGTGGCATAGCGCTAACTCGCACAGATGAGGAAGGGATTACCGGACAAGTGCTAACTTTCAACTGATTATCCTGTTGTCTGTTCCTCATCTGTGTGGTTTGGCTCTATGCCACGCGTCGGCTCAGTGACTTTTCTCTCCTCCTCTGTAACTTTTCTTCCCTCTCTCCCTTCCCCCGTGCAGGGTAGCCTACCGGGCTCAGCCCAGGTTAACCTCCCTGCCTTTCTTCTACCCTTATTCTCTCTCTCTATAACCAACTAGCCCAAAAAGCCACATTGACAAACATACTTGTGCTTGTGTCATCATTTGGAAGCTTGCTCTTGAAGATCCCAAACTTGTACAAATTCAGTGGCTTACACCGCTAGCACTAATGTGAATGCCACGATTTGATTTATCACTCTTGATGCATGACATCAGGTAGCCAACTTTGAAACATGGAAGTGTGAATGAAATTTACCACGGCATTCTACCTTTCTCAAGTTCACGAGTCTTTGAGCATGTTAATATACTTCTGAAACTACATAGGTACGCAGCGAGAAAGAGGGAGAAAAAAAAAGACAAAAGAAATATCGAGGGACCAACCAGACAGCAGTGATATGTTGCCCCACGTGGCTGGAGGAGACAGTGGGCAGAAAAAGAATAAGGAATTAAATATTGAATGAAAGAACAAGTGATGTGTGCAAGCATATCTAACAGCATTCATCAAAGATTGACAAACTCTCACAGAGCTAGGTTCTTTTGAAAAATTGCAATTGATAGTGCTCTTGCATGATGCTTGAGATGTACATATGATGCTTGAGATGAGGAACCGCTTTATTCAGCCGGGCTCGAGCTAGATCACACCGATGATGATATGTACAGATGACGAAGATGTACAAGTGATAATGATATGTAAAGAGAATGAAGAGCCATTCACTTGTCGCGCTCACAATATTTACATGCTGTATGACAAAAAGGGCCCCTTTCTAAATGAGGAGTTTGGAGAAGCAACAAATAATTTATTAGAATGTAGATCATTGGCTACAAGGAAACACACGTGTAATAGTGTGACAGAGTAAAGGCTGTTTACATGCACAGTTTGATGCATGCATTGAGAGAGTTAAGAGTTTAGTGAATCAGCTGACCTCTGAATGAGGAAGCATGGAAGAACCACCTACAATATTGAAAAACGTGAAACACTATATCGCAGAAGCCACAATATAGGCCTCGAGCCTTTACGCAAGCCTCGAGCCTTCTCTCTCCCATACAATTAACCGCAGTGGTTCATTGTAGTAATAGCAAACTTGTGCTATTGTGTTATGGCAATAAAATTTTAAAAAGTAATGCAAAAGTAATTGATTACATTTCTTTAATTGCTCAGTTAGTTTTCTGGGGCTGTAATTGACCACTGCAATTTGAAGGAAGTAATTGTAATTGTAATCGGTTACTTATTTTCTGTAACGTGTACAAGTGTGGTATGAACACCTCTCAACAAAATTCAAAATTCCCCATCCTTGGTTCTTACGCTCCATTTTCTGAGTTCTTTGCTTGCATTCAATTCGGCACCCTTTGCATTACATAGGACACAGCTTTCCTCTAAACTGATGTCTTTATTATGTCGCATCGCTAGTCCCCTGACCCGATTTAAATTATCAATTTAAGAACCTTGATTTCCTTTGTGGAGTTCAATCGTCCAGATATTTAGCTGCAGTTATTTTCCAGATATATTGCCGATTAGCCAATTTCTATCTCTTGACATTGTGCACCTTGTTTTCTGGTTTAATTCGATCACTTGCTGCATTCTTTATTATGATTTTTTTTTGAATATTTTAAACTGAATTGTGGCACAAAAAAAATAAAGTAAACTATTTTCAAGCTGAGTACCACAATGCATTTCCTTTCCTTTTTTGCGTGTGCGATCGAGTGTGTAGCCCGATAAAACTTAGAGACAGCAGTGTAATAACTAGTTCAACAAAAAAAAAAAAAGGTGAAAAAAATTGAGTGGATGCTCCAACCAACGACAGGCGAGGTCACAAGAGTGGCGCTATATGCCACAAACCAATTGGCAAATGCAGCCTTAATATAAATAAAACTTCACTCAACACATTTGCCGTTTTCGAGCACGACATGCGATTGTATTCATTATTGTGAGCACAAATTTGGCGATCGTATCTCGCCTGGCGATGCCCGCTTTTCTCGTCTTTTTTCACAGTCAGTTGTCGTGAAACCACGAAGCTTCATCACTGCAGCTACTCGCTTTTGGTGAAGCTGTTGCAGTTGAAAATAAATCCAGAGTAGCTCAGGCACCAGCTTGAGCAGCTGAAGCTTGTTCCTCAAGGCTCTTTTGCGATTTAGTCGGTCGTCGCGCGAAATCAGAGTGCTACGTGCGCCGTCTGTGTTCCACTCTAATTTGAGACGCACTAGTCGCTATCTTGCTCGATCGCTAATTCAGCATGGGACATCGGCCAATTGCCTAACTAAGAATTCCATGGCACATACAGGCCAGTGTCGTTACGCAGCGGCCAAACCAACTGATCACGAAAGTTTGCTTCCTTTTGCTTCGATGCAACGAAATGCCTGTCTCGTGTAAAAGCGTTACTACTTTGTACTCGTCCCGTGATTCATTGAGAACGTGCATACGATACAACTAATGTAGAGCTTTGCTTCGAAGTAAAACATCACACAGAGAAACGTCAAGCCGCACTCCTGCGTCCGTGCTGGCAGAAACCTGTCGTCTGCTAGAACAAAAAAAATAAAAATAAAAAAAATCCGCGAAAACTCGCTACAAGATAACTTGGATTGAGCCGTATAAATTATTCTTCAAGATAAATAAACCTTGATATATCTTTTTTTTTATTTTGTTAAATAACGTGCATGTAGTCATGTAGTGCTTAATTTTAAAGACGTTTTTTTTTTTTTCAAGAAAACAACAACGTAAGCCACAGCCATCCACAGCCGAAGCCAAATGTTATTTCTTTTTGTTCAGCGCAGCGACTTGCGTCCACAGTAACATCAACGGAAAAAGTTATAGATAGGTGGTGTGTGGTTATAGTTTCGAGTGAGAAATCCCCGTGCTTCGTTAGTGCGATGCTTAAAGATTGTGCGCGATTTCCGCGGTTCTTGGAGCACCGGTCAAGTTCGAGTCGTTCGAGGAATCAACGGAATTAGCCTCCGCATGTGGTGGCCGACCTCCATGGCTGACAGTTTGAGAAATTAAGGGTAAGTGGCTCATGAGATTGTTCACTGTGTGCAACTTAGCGCAAGGCTGTGTTACCGCACTCGGACGATGTGTCGTAGAGACGCAGCCTTACGCACCTTTGTGAGTGACGAACATAATCGAGAGTTTTAGAATACCGTACGCAAAGCTTGCGGGCGTTGTGGATGTCACCTAACTGGAGCCCGCAACAGGTTGGCGTACGATGCATGCGCAACGCTAGCGCAAAGCTTTTGCATACGCTATTTTAAAACTCTCTGATAAGCAGAACCACTGCGCCTTGACGCGGCCTTACGGGAGTAAATTTGTGACGACTGCGAGATTGTTATGTGCATTGTAGCGGGCAGGACTCAGACGGCACTTGTGTTTCATCGTTGTTGAACAGTGCAGCGCCGTTTACTGTTTGTCAGCATCGTGCTCACGTTCGTGTGGGATAAAACTTGTAAATTGGCTTATTCCAGCTTACCTAGATAAAACAAGTTTCCAAGGTAGCGACACCCTCCCTTTTCCTCCTCGATTATTTGCCTGGAGCACCCCCTAGAAGGTTCAAAACGCGCATAAAAAAGGGAATGTTTCTGTTGAGTTATTGCGACGAATAGAAGCAATTATATTTTAATAGAAGGAAATGAGGTAAAGAATAAGCGGTTATTTAGTTGAGGAAAAAAGTACAGCATAAAAAGTATGATGTGAGTTTACCAAGTGGCAACGTCGGGCAAGTTTTATATTTGGCACCGCTAGCCATGGCGCCTCGAATCCTACGTAGTACTGTTCGTCCAGTTCTCTGAATGCAGTGTTTTGCTCATGCATATGAGGGAAAACCCCGGCCATGCTGGAATGAACGCGTGATTAGCAGCACTTTGATTGCAGTTTTCCGGGAAAATACGTCCATTTTCGCAGTCATGATGCCAGGTAATTGTGGTGCATGACATATTATCTGGGTCACTAAGGAAGAGACTGCGACATTGCAACACGGGTGCACGCAACTTCACCAAAAGTGAGAGTTCTACCAGTGAGATGTCCCAAAGCATCGCGTTTTAGCTTCTTTATGCCGCGTTCTAGAAAAAGTGGCTCGAACTGGTCTGATGTGAAATGTTCCTGAAAATGGATTCATTAAACACAACAGCTATATTCAATTGTGCTTGCATACGCACAAATATTTGTAACAACGGGCACGCACTAGACGCATACTAGACGCGCTCCTGGCGTTTCAACAAAAACTGACATCGCAGAGCAGCGTCGACGCACGTCAACGGCGTTGCAAAAAAGCCTTCGCGTGAAATTTCGGTACCTACACTGCACGGCATGCACCATTTCGGATACCACGAGATTTTTGAAGAGAGGGAAACCGTCTTCTGTTATTTTACTGCAGCAGACAGCACAGCAGCCCAGTATTGTTCAAAAACTGGGATTTTGCACCAAACATGCACCGCGAAGCAATCTTGACCGACTTGGCGCCAACTAGAACGCTCCTTCTCTACAGCTGATGTCTTGGCTACGATTTTGTCTTTTGTCACGGCAAGAATCCGACCGGGACCATATGTGCATGCGTATTCGTTTTGAACCTTTTACATAGTAATAAATATCACCACTAGCCATTTGCAACATCACGTGCGAGGCATGCACCAATGAGAGACGCGCATGACGGAGAAAAGGAGGAGTAAGCGAGAGAGTGAGGAGGACGGCGCAGAGAACAATGAGTGTCGCTACCTTGGAAACTTGTTTTATCTAGGTACCTTAGCTTGAGCTAGTTAAATGAGATGTGCTCATTCGTGCCGTGACGGCTGCTTGGCATCTCTATTTAGTTTGCATGCACATGCTTGGTGAGTAAAGGAAGCAAATGGCAGCTCAGGAATGAAAGAAAACATGGCAATGCTTCTTGAAGCTGGTGCCTTCTGCCTCAAATTTATCGACCCATCATCGTGTACTGTGTTGCCCACTAAGCTTGTGTTTCGGTTTATATTTGTGCCCTGGCACTTCAACAGCAATGTATTCTGGAATGTGTTGCCCTGTTTCAAAGATGAACTCGCAATTTCTTAGCAGGCGTGACTGAACAAGCAACTGATCGCAATAATAAAGACAAAACATATCTGATGCTTTGGCTTTCAGCATTGGATGACACAAAGTGATCGCTCATTTCATCATTTATTATTTAATGTCTAGATAGTGGGCAAGTAGCAAGCATGAGTACAGATCGAAGCAGGCAGTCAAGTCTGCATGTTGCTTCTTAACCACAATAAACAGGCAGTTACCAATACAATAATTAGTCCTAGGATGTACGTGCAAAGCGGGAATAATGTGTCATATTTCGCTCTGACATAGCATGCGCCAAGCAAATGCAAATGTCTCAGCCTTGCAGATTATAAGGTGATTTCATATAGAACTACGTTTTGCTTAGTAAGTATGTGGCTCGCTTATACGTCACAGCTCCCACCCTGCTGCAAGCAACTTGTGAGGGTGAGTATAGTTGTTTGGTCGGAAGTGAATGATAGCACATGCGGCATGGACCAAGAGCGCACAACACAATCGCTGACTAACAATGGTTTTCTTTATTGTACCAAAGCAACATATGCAAACAAAAATGGCCTGCCCCACAGGCACAAGACCACGGAATAAAATGTAAACAAAGATGATGAAAGCATCTTTTTAGTCGAGATTAAAACCTTTGTAATCTCGAGACACACCTAAAAAGCACCTTCTAGGTATGTGATTTCCCTTTTCCTTAGTGTTATCGGAGCTGTGTTCTTGCATGAAGAACCTTTTTTTTTTGTAGGGAGCCATGAAGAGAGTTTGCGAGCACATGGCGACATTCGCCGCACATTACATTCACAATCACGCCGCTTACCGCGCCATCGATGCCGAGAGCAACACGGCATCACACTGTAAAGTGAACCTGAACAGCGACTGCATATTCAGCAGACTTCTAAGTGAGCACAAACATGCGTGACTCACCTAGCGTGAAAGTTAATGGTGTCGTAAATGATGTCACTGAGCACACACACCTCCTTACTTAGCGAACACACCTGTGACATGAAACGAGACTGAGGGAGCCATGAAGAGAGTTCGCGAGCGCATGGTGACATTCGCCGCACAAACATTGACAACCATGCTGCTCACCACACAGTTCATTCATAACCATCGATGACTCGATATCACTTTTAATATCCTCTTAAAAAAACACACCCATATATCCCAGTTGAGGCGAGCGTAACACGGCATAGAGGCGGAAAGATCAGTCTCATCTCCATGCACGCTTCTAATGCGCTGGACAGCCTGGAAGAGAAATAGCCGCCACCGCTCAATGTTGCCCGCGTGCAGGCTACCTTTGCGGTACTCTGAAATTTTTCCAGTGATTCTACCTCCAATAGGTCTTCTAATAGCACAGTGGGGAAGCCCGCACCAGTCAGTTTTCTTATTTGAGTGTTGAAACTCGATTCAACTGTGTGATGACACAACTTTAAGAGGGTGTTCTTCAGGCCAGCAGATCCCATTTCGCACATGATGAGTGTTCTGTGGGAGGAACTGAAAGGAAGTAGACCTTTTTCTGTGCTTTGAGCATACTGCTGACAGTCGCGGTCGTTGAGGAAGGCTAGGCTGGTGTCAAGCAGTCTTACCTTGTCTTCGAGAGAACTCGAGAGCAAATTATGCTTAGCTTGCCAGTCTTCGGAATCTTGCTTGTGAGTGTAAAGTTGTCCAACACCCGTGTTTCAAAGAATGGCGAGCTAAGGTTCTGTAGTAGCATCACTGTCCGAAAGGAGGATAACGGTGGCTCGTGGGGAACAGATCGGAGCCTGAAGAAAAGTGAAGCAGGTGCGTGGCTCAACACACAGGCAGCCTGTGCGACGCTTTTTCTGGCTCTCATTCTGCCGACGAAGACATGGGGATCATGACGAAGAAAGGATGCGGTCATTGAGAAAGGTTAGGCTTGTGTCAAGAAAATCCTGCTACATTTTCTTGACAACAGCCTAACATTTCTCAACTACCACTGTTAGCAGTATGCTCCACGGTTTAAAAAAAAAAGGCCTACTTCCCGGCAGTTCCAGCCCCTCAAAACTCATCAAGCGAAAAATAAGATCCGCTTCCCTGGAGAATACCCGATCAAAGTTGTGTCATCACATGGTTGAGTCGAGTTACAAGACTGAAATAAAAAGATTTACTGATGCTGGCTTCCCCACCAAGCTTCTAAGAGAACTTGCAGAGGTGCTGTTGAACTCCATACCAGAATGCACTACAAGCCAGACAGGATTCATGTGACTGGACCACGATAAGTGGCATCCCCTATGTAGATGGTGTATCACACGGGATGAAGAAGGTTGCAATGCGCATCAGATTTTCCATCGCTTTTGGGTACCTAACAAGTTTGACTAAAACCCCGAACTTCGAAATAGCGAAGGGCCCACAAAGGCCGTCTGCAGCTCGAAACACACGCATATGATTACGAAGTGTACTGAGGATGTTGTGTATGAGGTTTCATTGTCCTGTAGAAAAACATACTTTGGCAAGAACGGTCGATGCTTCCACATGCAACTCCAGAGAACTCGAGAGCAATCTTTGCCAGAAACAGGGAAGCAATTTGGCTCGTCATTATGCAGCCTGCTGGTGCTCACCAGAATTTCACACATGTAGGCATGTAGGGTCTTGGGCAGACATCATCAAAAAAGCGTGCATCACAGAGGAAGCATACATACATTATTCAAAAAAAAGGGTTCATCATGTGTCAGTAATCTTCAAGTAAACAGGAAATCAAGTGCCTAAAAGGTGCTTCTTAGACGTGTCTTGAGATTAGAAAGGTTTTAATCACGACTTCGACGACACGTTCATTATATTTGTTTAGATTTGACTTTCTAGTCTCGTGCATGGAAGGCAGGCAGGTTTTTCTTGTTTGTTTCTACATATTGCCTTGGTGCCATGAATGAAAACGTTGTTAGCCGGCACTCATGTTGTCTTTCCCTCTTCGTCTGTGTCGTATGTGCTGTCATTTTTAGACAATGCAACACCAACCAGCCAAACATTGTTTCCCTTTGCAGTGCGGTTGTCAATAGTGAAACACAAGGAAAAATAATTAAACTGCTTATATTACAATATACAGTCATTGTAAGTGAAATGTCACAGCCCAAAATTTGACCACAAGTGATTCCATTGCAAAAAATTGAGCAAGAAGGTAACTGTGTAGAAGCGATTTTAGGGAAGTATTTTCAGAATTAATGCGATAGCAATAAATTGCAATGTCATGTGAAGAACGGTAGGCAGCTCTAAACTTGCATTGCACTCTTCAAGCAGAAAGGGCGCACGAAAAGAGCATTCACAGGATAAGCACGAACTAACAAATGCCTTCAGTAGAAAATAGCGCTGCAAGACAGGACGAAGAAAGGACACAAACCACGGTGCTGACTAACAACCAAATGTGCTTTATTCTACCAGTTAGCATATATATACTCCGCCACAATGTCAAGAAAACAGAAAAGCAAAACAACAAAAAAACGATGATCAGCCTGCGCAGAGGCAATAAAAACGCTCAATCTGACAGAAATGTTATCTCCTTCGGAAGGAGCGAAATCGAGTGAAGATTTTACTCGATTTTGTGTCGTATGTGCATCATTTTTGCATTTCCATTGCTAAATTGCTGATGTGGTGCACATTTGCAGAACGCACTGAACTTTTTCGTCTGAGCACTATCTGCCAGCTCATTTGAGCGTAGCAACGGGTACCTCCTCTTTATCACTGCACATGGTCAAATAAACGTTATGCTTAGCTCTTTTTATGCTGCTTCACAATCCTAGTTTATAACTTTTTAGAATGAGTGTAGATTCGCCGCTGTTTATGGTAACAAATTTATCCAACAATGAGACAGTGGATCAGCAACAAAGTTTTCAGAAATACAAATAGACGCAAACCTTCGAGGAAGAAAATTAGAGGCAGAACAGAAAGGGCGTCACTCGCAACTAACTTTATTCTCAGAACATCAGCTACTTTAATAGCCGCAGCAACTATGCGCGCGCACATCACCTCACGTGCTCGTCAAAAAACACTCGATAAGATTGACAAGAAATGACAAAAAAAATCGATTAAACGAAATAAGATTCGAAGAAATCAAACTCACCACCACGCAGAGCAACAGAAGTGTCACTAACACATATATCTCCCTTCTTTTTAATGTAGTAAGCTTCCATGATTTCACGCGCTAATGTATCATTACTCTTTCCAAGGACGGAAACACTGGAAAACCCGGGCTCACACTTACAGGAACCACAGTGCACCGGCAAATGTGCCGAAAGTTTATTTTTCACGGAAAGTTCATGCTCCCTAATTCTGTCATTTACGCACCGGCCTGTCTGGCCGACGTAAACCCTACCGCAACTCAGCGGGATCTCGTACACCACGCCAACCGAGCAGGCGACATACGGCCTTGCGTGCCTCTTCCCACACGGGGAGGGCCTCGGTGCAGTCGAAATTCGTGGGCACAGGCTCGCCAACTTGCGGGGCGCCGAGAACACCATAGGTACCTTGTACCTGTACCAATCATGGAAGCTTACTACATTAAAAAGAAGGGAGATATATGTGTTAGTGACACTTCTGTTGCTCTGCGTGGTGGTGAGTTTGATTTCTTCGAATCTTTTTTCGTTTAATCGATTTTTTTTTGTCATTTCTTGTCAATCTTATCGAGTGTTTTTTGACGAGCACGTGAGGTGATGTGCGCGCGCATAGTTGCTGCGGCTATTAAAGTAGCTGATGTTCTGAGAATAAAGTTAGTTGCGAGTGACGCCCTTTCTGTTCTGCCTCTAATTTTCTTCCTCGAAGGTTTGCGTCTATTTGTATTTCAGTAAGCATGTACCAACTAGCCCAACAAAAAGTTTTATAAAGTTTTCAGAGCAGGCCTAGCTCTCAACCAGTGGCATCGGTTGCCACCAAAGTGTTGGTGAACATGTTCCTGCAGAATCAGCACTCAAAAGTCTGCAAACACCATGTAATTCAGCAGACCTGTTCTTTTTTCTTCTTTCCTGCCCTTTAATGCAGCCATAGTATGTGCGAAGCCTGGTAATAGAAAGGCAAAACTTAGAGCTTTCGAACATACAAAAATGGTGGCAGAAATTATAGATTCTTTTGTGGTTTTCAGTTTTTGCATGGTTTTGAGCTCGTTTCTCGTCGTCCAGACTAATTTACCTTTTCAGGCAGAGTGAGTTTTCAGCTAAATTGTTTACACAGCATGTATATAAAAGTCAGCGTGTGTATACATATATATACGCATACTCAAACAAAGCACGTGCCTCCTGGCCCTTGGACTCAAGGGCATTGACGAGGCACTCGTGCTGAAGCCATATATCTCCATCATAGTATTATTATCATGACCACTCGCCATTCATTCTCAATATACACTCTTCACGTCACTCGCATAATTTTAATACTTATGTGTTTTACCCGCCTTAGTGCGAGGAATTTTAAGGCCCTTATACAGCCACTTACCATAATCATTGTCCACATCTCCTGTCACATTGCCTGGCGCTCTTTGGCCATCAGATGGCCCTTGCGCCATTAAACACCATACATCATCACAGTCATAGGCGTGCGCACGGGGGGGAGCAGGGGGGGTGAAAAGGGGGGGGCGCAAAGTCAGCCCTATACATTGTAGGGGGGGGGGGCGCAAAGTCAGCCCCATACATTGACATAATAGGGAGGGGGGGGCGCTGCGACGAACCTTCGCCCCCCCCTGAAGGGGATCCCTGCGCACGCTTATGCTCACAGTCACCCTTTTATAAGAGACACTGATGTAATGGACAGTCCAGTATAAGAGGCACCAGTATGCCTACATTGAAATAGGGTTGACAAGAAAATGAAATGTGGTACACTGCTTATAGACACCTCTTATAAAAGACTAGAATTGCTTCCCGGCTGATGTCTTTTATAAAGAGGTTCAACTGCGTGTGCGTGCGTGCGTGTGTGTGTGCATGCATGTAGCGGCAAATATACAGGCGTTTAGCATGTCAAAAAAAGGCTCTTTTATTTTTTCTTTGCTATTTCTTTCCGTCCAACTGTGCCGTTGGCCATACATTTCAGTCTGTGTACTTGGTGTGAAAAATTTCTACTTTCAAAGCATTGAGTTTGGCCTATTTCAGATGCTTTCCACATGGAGGAGCGGGAGACCAGTTCTTCCAAAGCCGACTGGTGACGAATGCACAAACTGTTACTTGGCTGATCAGCCACCTGTTAGGCATCTCTGTGGCATCTGCATGCAGGCGTCGGGCAGATAAAGGCAAGTAAATGGCAGCGCCAAAAAAAAAAAAGGGGCTCCCCACCCAAAGAAGGTGCCTTCCGGTTTGAACTTGTCAAGTTGCCGTTGTGCATTGTGTACTGACGTTTGTATTTGATTTGTATTTGTTTCCCGATGCTTTGATGACAATGTGTTAGACTTTTTTTACATCGTTTCCATGAGCTGCTCCTAAATTCTTTATGCTTTTGACTCAGTAAGCATGGCTGAATAACAGTTGATCTCGCTAATAATGCAAAAACATGTGTTGCTTAGTCCTGGATGCGAGAGTACACGAAGTGATGGCTAATTTCACCATTTATTGCTGTCAGGGCGCCGGGCAAATAGTAAGCGCAAGTTCGGATTGAAGCGATCCCGCTTCAAATTGAACTTGCGCTTACTATTTGTCGTCTTTGCCGCAACCTTTTATGAACACCTTCGACAACTTGAAGCAGTATTTCAAGCAATCCAGTCATCGAGTCTCACCCTCAAGCCTGAAAAGTGCCGCTTCACGTATGAAAAACTCCAGTTCCACGGCCACGCCATCAATAAATGTGGTGTTGATCCTGATCCTCAGTAGACGGCTGACATCAACAACTTCCCGCAGCCTGCTGACAAGAAGGCAGCGTGCAGATTTCTTGATCTTTGCGTATATTACAGGCAGTTTGTCAAGGATTTTTCCACCATCGCGGAGCCACCGACTATCTCACGAAGTCAGACGTTGCTTTCAAATGGGAAACGCCGCAGCTCAAAGCTTTCCAAGAACTGTAATGACGCTTATAGTCGCCACCCATCCTGGCCCACTTTGGCGAAGATGTCGAAACCGAAATTCATCCTGGTGCATGCAGTGCAGGATTCGTGCGCTGTGCTTGTACAGAGAGGGAGAGTCTGAAAAGAGTCATTGCCTCGGCCATTCGGTCAATAACAAAAGCTGAAGTCAGCTATTCAACGAGGAAAAAGGAATGCCTTGCCATGATTTGGGCCATGTCAAAGTTTCACCCTCACTCGTACGGCAGACCTTTCAAAGTGGAGAGTGATCATCACACCTTTTGTTAGCTGGCAAACCTAAAGGACCCTTCCGTCTGCCTTGCATGCTGGGTTTCAGACTTCGATAATTTGACAGCACCGTGGTGTAAAAGTCGGGACGAAAAGACACAGATGCCGACTGCTTGTCGCGCTCCCCCATCAACTTGCCGCTGCAACGTGATCAGGATGACGACACCTTCTTGGGAGCTCTGAGCACAGACGACTTAGCAGAGCAGCAATGGGCGGATTCAGAATTGAGAGGCGTGGTTGGGTACTTGGAGGGCAAGAATGCATTGTCCCTAAGGTATTCAGGTGAGGATTGGTCTCACTTTGCTTGCAAAATGACATCCTCAAAAAAAAAAAAAAAAGAACTTCTTGCTAGACCGAGCCAACCACCTTGTTGTAGTAACTTCGGCACTGCGTCGAAAAGTTTTGCAGGCTCTACTTGACGACCCGACGGCTGGCCACCTTGGTTTTTCCCACACGCTTGTGAGTACATACAAAAATTACTACTGGCCACGTTTAACGCCAACATTGTTCATTATGTGTGGACATGCCAAGTTTGTCTGCAACGCAAGACAAGGTCGGCGGGGTTCCTTCATCCAACCGATCCACCTTGTCAACCCTTCCAGCAGATCGGAATGGACTTGCTCGGGCCATTTCGAATGTCGATGTCTGGTAACAAGTGGATTGTCGTAGCCATGGACTACCTCGCCCGCTACCCTGAAGCCAGGGCCCTGCTCAAAGGTACTGCCCCCGGTGTAGCAAAGTTCTTCGTTGAAAACACCCTACTGCGTCATGGCACCCCAGAAGTTCTAATCGCCGACAGATACGACAGATACAGCAGGCCTAAAGCAAGCGATTTTGAAATACAGCCACACAGCTCACTGAAGGACAACTGCTTGCCACCTGCAGACGAATGGCCTCTCCGAGCGTCTCAATAAAACCATCACCGATATGTTGGCATAGTTTGCTGACCAGGAACAGAAGAATCTGGGCGCTATCTTTCTGTGTGTAACTTTCACCTACAACACGGCAATACAAGGAGCCACGCAGATGACATAATCTTTCAAGCTGGTTTGCAGAAGTCCTGCCACAATGCTCGACGCCATGGCACCCAGTGTCACTGACGAAGAAAACCTTGATGTCACCGCCTACCATGAGCATGCCAAAGAAACCAGACAACTCACCCTTCCGTGCATCAAGTGCCAGCAAACAACTGACAGTCGTTATGTTTTATGGCGCCATGTTGAATACCAGCCCAGCAATCGTGTTTGGGTGTAAACGCTGATACGCCGATGTGGACTCAATAAGAAACTTCTTCATAATTCACTTATGAATTATGTCTTACCAACTCGCCCAAGCCACCACGTTAGAAACTTCTTCAGCGATAGTTCGGGGCCTACAGGGTGCTTCAACATCTCGGCACTCTGAACTACGAGGTCATGCCAGACAAACTCACAGTGGTGCCTAGCATGACCTGAAGTTCGTGTTCTGTGCCTTAACCCCTTAAAGGGACACTAAAGGGCAAAACGATTTTTCGCGTATTAGATAAGTACAATTTCACAATCCCGAAAACACCACTCTTACCGCGACACGACACTTGGTAAGCGAGAAAACACGCGAAAAGAAAATGCGAGTGGAGATGCCACCTTGAGATTCCCGCACCAAACACCGTGACGTCATAGGTTTTGAAGGCGTCTACTGAGTCCTATGTAGCTTCGAATCGACAAAAATGAGGTGCATTGTCATCTGTGGGTGCCATAGACTTAGCATACGAAGTTTCAGAAAATTTCATCGAGCCAATGTCACGAAAATACGAAAAATACATTTGGAATTTCTGACGTCACGCACGCAGATATAGGCACCAAGTTTGAAAATAAAACCTCAACATTGATTTTCTCCGCTAATAATGAACTTATGATAGTGAAACATATGGCATTAGAGTTCTCAGAGTGCAGTTTGTCAATCTAAACCAAGTCATTGTTTCACTTTAGTGACCCTTTAACCATTTTGGACGAGCTGAGCTCGTCTTTGCATGTGGACGAGCTGAGCTCGTCTTTGCGTGTGGCTCATCCGCTTGAGATATATCTCACCATGAGCATTTTGTGTTCCGCTTCGTGTTCCGCTTTAAGGGGGGCCCTGCAACCCTTTTTGAGCATGGTCAGAAAATGCTGCCGATCGGTAGTCGAGGCTCCTGAAAACGCGCGAGCCAAATATTATAGCGCAGCACGCGGCCTGGAATTCATAATAAATTCTCAATGTCAGCTAAAAATTGCTTTCTCTTCTCTCGACAAATGACGCTACAAGCTCAAAAATTGCTCGTCACAGCCATGATCATGGCGTGCTCGGTCGTAACTGGGGCTGCCGCGGGAGGTTGCGACTTGTCTACGCGTGTGCGCGCGATCGCACTTCGGGACGAGAGAAGAGAGAATGCAATTGCAGCATGCTACAAATCTTTGTAACTCCGCTTGTACTGGATGAATCCCAAATATTTTTGCTGCGGTGAATTCATGAGGCAATAGGGAGCTTGCACGGACGGCGGCGACGCTATGCACTCGGGGTAGGCAGCCATTTTTTCGTCAGAGGCGGCTGGGGAGTGCAGTAGCGCAGTCGTGTTTGCGAGCGTTGGCGCAGCTTGCAGGCATGATCGAGTGCGAGCGTGACACAAATTTAACTCCAAGGAGTGTCGTGCACGATGTCAGCGTCACCGGAAGCATACACCGCAACGCTGTGCCAAAAAAGACCATGAGCGGTACGAAGAGAAGACGAGACTTTGCGAACTGGACCCAGTCACGCTTCGGGTGGGCTACTGTGCAAGCGACGTGGACTTGTGGCCGCTCATCGACAGCTCAGATATTCATGAAGTTCTCGTTCTCAGGACAAGTTTTATTACCCGGGAGTAGTTGAAGTCGAGAAAGGACCTCGAGAGCCACAATTTACGACGAGTGGCTGGGTGCGGGAGCCGTGGGTGAAGAAAGCCGCCGACACTTGATTGTCGTCACTCAAGTAATACGTGTTAAATAATTTGATTTTGCCGTAGATGCTAATGTTTCTTTCTGTCCATGTTAACCTCTCCCAGAGCGTTAACAAGCACCCTGTCGAAGTCTGGTTCATGGGCAAGAGCGATGGTGAGGTCCTTGCTGCGCACTGCACATGCATGGCCGAGAACGGCGAAGCCTGCTCGCATCTCGCTGCGCTGTTGTTCTTCATGGAGTACGGCGTACGTGCACGAGAAGAGCGCTCCTGCACAGACGGCCCCAGCAGCTGGCTTCCTCTGCTCGTCAAAAAGCTTTGTGCACGACCAGTGGTACAATGGAATTAACGTCGTCGGCAATGAAGAAGCGCTGTCTTGATGGAGAAGTGAACGATGATCACAGTGTCGACGGCGACTTTCTTCACCCACGGCTCCCGTACCCAGCCACTCATCACAAAGTTGTGGCCCTCGAGGGCCTTTCTCGACTTCATCTACTCCCGGATAATAAAACTCGTCCTGAGAACGAGAACTTCGTTAATATCGGAGCTGTCGACATACGGCCACAAGAACACGTTGCTTGCACAGTAGCCCGCACGAAGCGTGAATGGGTCCAGTCCGCAGAGTCTCGTCTTCTCTTCGTACCGCTCGCGGTCTTTTTGGCACAGCATTGCGGTGTAGTCTTTTGGTGACGCTGACATTGTACACGACACTCCTTGGAGTTAAATTTACGTCACGCTCGCACTCGATCACGCCTGCAAGCTGCACCAATGCTCGCAAACACGACTGCACGACTGCACTCCCCGGCCGCCTCTGACAAAAAAATGGCTGCCTACTCAGAGTGCATAGCGTCGCCGCCGTTCATGCAAGCTCCCTATAAGCTCCTTTAGTGAATCCATTCCATGGCTACTAGGAAAAGTGTAGCAGGGCCCCTTTAAGCATCAGGACGATTTTTTTTTCACAGGTGGGCAACACCACGCGTGCTTCTTGTATTTTCATGTAACCAACACGTCACATGTGTAACCACTGCCTTGCGCGCCACGCTGGCGTGTCAAACATTCCTGATTACAGTAAAAGCTAATTAATTCAAACTCGATTAATTCAGACTTATAGTTAAATCGAACTGACGCCTTGGTCCCAGCACAGCCCTGTGTATTTCATGACTGAAAACTCGATAATTTGAGTGTGTCGGTATCCATAACGTTTAATTCGAACTCTTAGCCCCTGGTTTTCATCGCTCCTCGCAAAAGTCGGCCAACAGTGATGACGTGTTCCAAAACGAAACCATGCCAAATTTACTAGAGATGCAAAACAACGAAACAGCAGCATTTCTCAGCATATGAGAATCCGGATGGTGCGTTGTAGCTCATGGGCAGGCTGCAAACGATGCTCATGGAGTTTCAACAGGAGAAAAGCAAGCAAATGCAAATCAGTAAACTTTGCCATGCAAATAAGCATGTTTTGAATCGTAAAGAGTGTCATATATTTTGACATCAAGGCTCACTTTTGACATGACTACATGTTGCTGCTTGTTTCTGGCATATCACTAACTCATCAAATAATTCTTTTTGCTGTTAAGCTTCATAACTCAATTTATGTGATCACCTGCCACAAACATGTAGTAGCACTTAATTCATGATAACGAGTCCAGAGGTGGCTTCTTTGGGTTTGGCCTTTGTAGTGTGGCACGATATCAGCTAATTGTTACACCCACTCGCTAATTCGATCATTTTTGTAGTCTCCTTCGAGTTCGAATTAACTAGCTTTTACTGTGCTTTAGATTGTCCTGATAAGCTTGAGTGCGCAACGTGAACAGTTGAGTTTATTTTAGAACTAATGCGATCACCAACGCTAAGGCTGGAACCTTCAATGCCACAGTGTAAATGCCAATGTGCCTTACAGCTGATTAGATTACCTGTCGGCTGCCAACTGTTCTTGCTGCCATCAGCCTACAGCGTGAATGGCTTGCACCTTGAGTTTTCATTTTCCAGGCACAAGTTTGCCCAAAAGAATTTCTTCTTACTGCAGCCTTCTCCATCACAACCACATGATATTTACTGGCATAAATATCCTAAATATAGAGGCACCTAAGTATTTATGCAGTTGAGTTTCCTTTATGCCACATTGTTGAACGTTCATCATCTGTGAGCCTTAAACCTTCGAAGAAAGTGCAGTGAACAATATGGCACCTCTAATGACGTCGGCTGAGGCACACTGGCACCGTAGGGGTAGAAGGGAACTGTTCGCCTTCATGGCTGAATGGTTAGCGCCGCGCGCTGCAGAGCGAGAGGGGTAGAAGGGAAGTTACATCAAACGCTGCCCGAGTGCCACGCTCCGCTACGGGCCAGACAAACGTGTTAACCACCAAACTTGAATCCGCGACAGCAGCGCTGGCTGCGAGAGACACCATTTAGCAGACAACAACTTCCAGCGTCCAATTCGTACTGAGAATAAGAGCACAAACGACGGAAAACTAGAGAATGAGCGACGCTTGCGCTACGCTAGGTGTCGAGTGTGTGCGCGTCTGTTGCCCAGGCGGTTGTGCAGTGTCAGTTTTGCACCAACTCGACGAGAGTTACTGTAACTTTTGCATTGCCTCGCTAGCCAGTGAAATCCCAACAGGCAAAAGTAGCCTTGTGCGAGCATGGCCGGACGATGTAAGCTCACGCACATTTTCCCTCCTGTCCGGCCGTGTTCTGCCTCTGCGCCAGCTGTAAATTGCACCTACACTGATAAAACGTTGCCGTGTCGTCTGCTAGCGAGCGTGGAACGATGGGATCGTACCATGTTCCACCATCAATCTCTATGGTGGCGCGGTGGCGTGCACTCGTGTCGTTGCCAGCCCAGCCAAACGTGCGGCACCGCACGAGTGCACTGAAAACGCCACCGGTGCCACTAGCCGAAATGCCACAGCATTTTTCTGACGGGTCCGCTATGTGCTAAGTGCATCCTGCAGGACATAAAGTTTTTTCAGTCCATCATAACTCAACCTTGAATTGTTTTGATGCTACCTTTTCTGTACACAAGCAGCATTGAAATTGTTGGTTTATGCCATGACTGACTTCTGAACTGGTCAATATGACTAATATGCATTTGTGTCGATTCTATTAAATCTGTTCATGGCTCCTGAAAGATACTGCAGTCGAGTTCTCTCACACAGATCATATGGGAAATGCTCTTGATGTGGTAGGCGCTATTCTGATCATGCATAAAAAGTATGTTGAAGCTCCCGAATGGCAAATTCGTACTCTTTATTCTTATGAGTGGTGGATATATGAACAGTTTAACATGTTGTGTACGGCATAAATGGCATTTTAGAAACTTGAGGATTTGGTAAGCTGATGACACAATTGGCATGCAAATAACTGAACTAGGGATTAAAGCAGATAATATTCAGATTCAAATTATTGCCTATCTTTCATGTTTTAAAAAAAGAAAAAAAAACAGGAAGACTGACAAGTTAAGGAAATGACTGCATTTAGCACATTTAGGCCTAATTAGCTTATTCGGTTGTGTTAAGAGTGCAAACTATTCTGTAATGCTTTCATTTTATGTTTATCATGAAGTGCACGGTCACATGATATAACAAATTTTAGGGAATTAATGATTCACCTTATTTCGTGCAGCTCTCTACCATATCTACGTCGGTGCTGTGCCAGCAGAGGATGCAGCAAAAGGAGTAAAGGCTGTGCGGGATAACCTCTCGCAGAGGCTTGGTGACATACTGAGGAAGGGTGCTCAATAAATGTGCCTTTCTTGTGCAAGATACTCTTCTGCTATTCTCTTTGTCTTTTATGCTCCAGGTAAACCTCTTTTACACATGTATGTTGCACTGTATTTGTGGCAATAGCAACCGTTCCATACCTGAAACTACATTAGCAGAATGATATGATTCATCAAAACTGAATTCGGTTCACGTGACCAGCAACAGACAGAAAAACGAGGTTGTTTTCAAGTAACTTTTTTCAAGTACGTGTTTATTGCCATGCACAGGCCCTTAGCCAGGGGGGTGGGCTAGGGGCCCGGCCCCCCCCCCCCCCTCCGAAATTCGGATTGAGTGGGGTCTTTTACCAAGAAAAAATAATGAAAACAGGGGGTTTGCAAGGTTTTCAACAGGTGGGCCCCCCCCTCGAAAAAAAATTTCTGGCTACGGGCCTGGCCATGCAGCTACAGTTTGACTCAATTCGAGTGGTGGGCAAGCATGCAGCGTTGTTGTATTCTTTTTCGTGTTGAACACATATTTACTTTACTTGGAAAATCATAAACTCTCATGCAGATTTGCCACAACGATGGCGCTTTTTACATGAAAATGTAAGAATTGCACAATGTGAATTGAATATTTAAATCACTGAACATTTTCCTTAATATGTACAAATATGCTGATTCTTGAAACCATTAAGAGAGGTATGAGGTTGACCCGCAGCTAGTAAACTAACCTTCATGGCCATTTCCTGGCTAGAAAGCATTTGAGCAGATATGCCCATTCCAATCCGCATCTTTCACAACGCCGTGGCACATACACCTTTTTCCTCGTGGAAAAGTCGCAAAACGACGCTTGATCTCGGAGGGTTTTGCTCTGGCAGTACCGATTGTCCCGGCCACTCCCAAAACTCCACCAAAATGACAGAGGACAGCACAGGAATATGAAAAAGGTAGATTAGCCAATGCCAGTAGGCCAGCAACCAGCAAGCCGGTTACCAGCAAGACGGTTACCAGTAGGCCGGTTGCCAGCAAGCCGGTTGCCAGTAGGCCGGTTGCCAGTAGGCCGGTTGCCGGTAGGCCGGTTGCCAGCAGGCCGGTTGCCAGCAGACCAGTACCAGCAAACCAGCACCAACACGCCCAAATTACGTATTCCCACAGACCAGCAGGCTACTGGAATTTTCAATAGGGAAGGCAACATTGCAGTTTTTTCAAGCATAGGTATTGAATAAAATGCTGCACCACTAAATATTTTTCCAATTTGCGGGCATCTGTTGGTCATATTTTGGAGACGTAGTCTTTCTAAGATGTCATTTTGTTTACAGTGTGGTACCGCTTATAGTGCAGATATTTGTGGTTCCAGCAACTTACGTTATAAGTGATCTATGGTTTATTCAGTGAAAATGTTGATATGGTTTTCTTGCAAATAATGTCATTTATCTGTAATGAGACCAGATACTTATGGGAGTTTTTCCCGATCTTGTGAACACCAGTATGCCACTGCACCTGATCCACTAGCTGTGATGAGTGGATTATGTAGCATCCATGATGCAACGGGCACCCAATTATTCACTATACCTTTCTACAATGGTCATGCTTACCCGACCAAAGTACTTATGATAACAAGCCCAAGCCTACATGTAAGGCCTCCTCTGAGTAAAACTGCAGCATTTTATCTATGGTGGGCTCCTTTGCACTCTCACATCTGAACAAAACTCAAGTATAATGCAAAATGCTGGCAGCTCTAGGAGAAAGTAAAACAGTGAACTTTCCCTGACGAATCTGCACATTTACCGAGGTGACAAAGCTACAGTAATCTGTCGCGGCAGCCACAACCATTTTGTAACTTCTGAACAGCAGCACCACTTGGGGCCACTAACACCACAGGTGAAAAAGTCGACACTACCAGGCTAGAGAAATCTTCACACTTGTCACGCCTATTCTTTCTAGTAACCCCACCTGAATCTCACCCAGTATTTCAGCACTTGTGACAGGACAACAAAACCATTCAGGCACTCACACTGCAGAGCATGAAGTTCCTCTGGGGGGGTGGTCACCTTCATTCACTTTGATGAAACAGCAGCATAGTGCACTGGTAATGCACTCCTGGCGCAGGGTTTCAACTCCTCACAGAGCTTGGGGGTCCTTGGTCTCTACTGGAGACCGCTGTGTCTTCGGGTTTTCTGCTCAAGGTCAACCTGCACAAGGTTGTAGATGAGGTCTTTAGAATTTTAAATTATGATATCCGAATTTGCACAGCAGAAGAAAACACTCCCATTTTTCAGAGGCACGCTGAAGCACACTTTTTTTAAAGTTAGGGCCCTGCATGCATTTGCAACCTCTGTTTCAGTTGTTGTTGTTTTTTTTTTTTTTTTTTTGAAGCTGCACTTGACTGAAGGTGCTAGGTCACTATGTACTGTACGTAAAAAAGGCTCATCCACCACAACTACAACTGCACAGTGAAGCAACATTAGCTGGATGCTCTGGAGGCTTCTTTAAAGGAGTACTGACACAAATTTTGAGAATTTTGGGATTGTTGCTCTAAATAAAAGTACTGGTGTCAAGAAACCTATAAAGAGTGTCGTGGTGTTTGGGAATGCATTGTATATGTTTTTAATACTGCTACCATAAAACAGCAATTTCGGTTTCAGTATCAACGAGGCGGCTTCTCAGTGACGTTTTAGAGCAGTGTGATGTCATGGGAAGACAGTAACTGGCCACGTACTAACGGCAAATCTGTCATATGCGCGTGGCGTACGTAAACAACGATGAGTGAATTGTCGTCCAGTGACCCTGACAGTAACTTCTGCGATTTAGGCTGTGTGCAGGAAGCAGAGCTCACAAACTCAGGAACTGCCTTGACTTGTCGGGATAGTGTCCATTGCAGTGGAGCTGGCTTGCAGATGCTCAGCGACGAAAACTTCAAAATCAAAATAAAATAGTTTATACGCGTTGTTTGACTCCGGTGAGTGGAGAGCGTTGACACTCCATACCAAGGAAACGAAAAATGTCCCTTTTGCGATGTTCCAAAATCATGTCAGTAGTCCTTTAATGGAATGGCTTAAGTTGACACTGACGGTGCTTCTACACTCAAAAATATGCAAGATTTATTAATCATTAAAGGGACCGACAACGGGCCAGAACGTTCGATTACATCCCGGTGAAAATAAGAAGACTGCAAATTGCAGTGCATGCTTTTCGCAATTTAGGGAGGATTATATTTTTAAACTGCATTTAAAGGTCTAAAAAAACAGCATGTCATGCAGCCTAGCAGAAGAGGCCTGGTGCCGTGCTACTGAGCCGTTCTGTTTGCTGTACATAGTTTGATGTTTTTCTGTGCACCATAATTAGTGCTCAAAATTGCTCTATATTATATTACTACCTATCCCCGCTCTATTCTGTTCTGCTTACGAGGCAAAGGAGTCGATGCTGTGAGGCAGCATTGCCTTCGTGACAACTAGTGAGACATATCAAGCCGCAACACATGCTTGTGGGATACACACACATGCTGTTATGCACGCATGTGCACCGAACTGCAAGCACCACCCACTGCTTGCAGCCTGTTTTGTGTGTACACGACTTCATAGTAGCCACAGATTTGAAAATTCTGAAAATGTTTCATGGCGCATTCAGCATTACTATTTCTTATTAGACACTGACCAAATAGCTTTCCACGGAACTAAAGCAAACAGGTACTAAAAAAATGGTTGTCAGTACCTTTAATTGTTTCATGCTTTGAACCATGTAAATGTTAAAATGGGTGTCCCATATAACACAATGAGGTCTGTATGAGCTGCGAAACTGGAGAGCCTATGCTGGAAAACACACTGAGCTCTAGACAAATATTTTAAGTGAACCTAGTTTTGTGTTGAACATCTTAATGCAATTTCTGTATTTCTAGTCTTGCTCGTTACATGTTTTTCGTGCCACTAAGACCTACGACATCTAGCCTATGTAATGCTGTATAAAAAATGTAATGCAAGATTGCTCAATTCGAAGCTGACGAAGTGCATTCAGCATCACATCATGTAGGCATTCCTCGTGCAAGTAGCAGAATGACTGATTCTGCAAAACATATCTTACTTGCATGCACTACAAAAGCCAACTCTGACACTGATGCATTCTGCCAGCTTCTTCAGATTACTAGGTATCTTTTGTAAAGAACAACAGAAAATCTACAATTCACACGGGGTTACAGGTGGTATGTACCCCTTCCATAAACACACACAAACACACACACACACACACACAAACAAAAAAAACTTGATAAAATCAAGAGACCGACTCACACACAGTTAAGACGGACGAAATGCAGTGTTTCAGAGAGGTGAGTCAAAAAGGGCAGAAGCTGTTTGTTCCCACATATTAAATAGGCCAGGATGTTTTGTTGGAGTGACACGAAAACTTGCCCACATACTTTTATGCTTTTCGAGATGGGTATGTACGCAGCCTGTAATATTAAGTATATTATTTCTGTCACATTATGCATTAATCAAGCACATTACCTATTGCATTCATGTCTACCACATGTTTTAAAAATATGTTAGCGTACAGTCAACAAAGTTTTAAGAGTATTTATATTTTATCCAAAATCAACTTACGTCCAACTGGCAGGTAAACCATTCGCCTAAAAGAGAGGCATATCGCGGTTCCGGCATCACGCCTATTCTAAGCAATTTTCAGCAATACAGGACAAAGTGGCAACAGTTTCTTTGTTTGAAAATCCCTCTCATTATAAAATGCAAGCAAAGCACCTGAACGGACTATTTTACACTGCTTGTAATGTTGTGGCCACCAGATAATGTCCACCCACCTCTCAGAAGCAGGGTGTCTCCTTCAAGTACAAAGAGCAACAGTTCAGCCTTCTCCTGAGCTTTTCTGCGAAACTTTTTCCAAATACCACACTTTCATCACGACTGATTCATTGTGAATGGTTTCGTTATAGCCGTATTAGCAGTTCAGTTTATTTTTTTACGCGCTTGGGATTGCTGGCATTGGACGACTGAGACTGAGTTATTTTTTTCTCATTGTTAATAAATATGCATACTCCGTCCCACAAACTCATTGCAACAGGGTGGAAGCTACGAGGTGTAAGCAATAAGGTTGAGCGTTGGGCTATTTGATGCAGCATATTTTCGATGTTTCACAGCGCATGGAACGAGGACGAACAAAGATGAGGCACACAGAGCGCTGCGTGCCTCCTCTTTGTTCGTCCTCGTTCCATGAGCTGTGAAACATTGACAAAAATGTGCAAGCAAGCTACGTGCTTGCACAGCAAAACATAATTCTGTAAGTATTTGGGTTAAAGGGCTCCTAAATGACCTCTGATAATTTTTTAACATTTCAAGCACACACATGCATCGAGTTCTGAATGTCATCACGATCAACAATGCCAAATGCGGCAGCACTACAAGTCGCAGGCGCCCCACAAGTTCTTAGAAACAATCCCTTCTCCTGTCCGGGACTTTCGGCAGAGTTCAGCCTCTCAGTGTTCACCGCGATATCAACATTTTCATCTGCTCATCGCCCACAATACCTGTTCGTTCGCTCGCCGCTCTTCCTCCTTGCATGGTGAAGAAGCACACTTGGACAGAAGCAGAGACGAGCCAACGAACCAAGCATAGAGACAGAAAAAGCGAAACCAGCGAGGGCCTCTTTTTTATCATCAAACGCATGTAGATACACTATCACGGCATCGTTTCAAAACAATCTTACCGTTACAAGTTCGTTGTAGACTCGTGCACAACTGCAACATAACTAAATTTCGACCTCTGGGTGGTTTAGGGGCCATTTAAAGTGGCAAGCTTGTGACATATGCATTTGCTTGGCACATGATGTGTCACGTAATATGCGACTTGTAAATCCCGTTTCAAATGTATGTCATGTGCCTTTATTGTATATGTAACCACCGATAATCGTGGTTACGAAGCAACATGGCACAGCCCATGCAGCCATGACCACCACTTGAATCCGAAGTCATGCTCGCTACTTGACTTCTACCATCACAGCCAGAAATAAAGGGTGAAGTCAGTTATAGCTATGAGCCACTTTACACTGAGGACAAAGCATCTGGTGTCTTTTGTCATTATTAAGATCAGTCTTTTGTTTAGTCACACTTATTAAACCTCGTCTCCAAGAATTTGAGATTATATTATGGAAACAATGCAAGATAGTCACAAATACATTGCTGTCAAAGCATTAGGATGCAAATATAAAGCAAATAGAAGTGGAACTTTTAGAATTACAGGCCGCACAGTGCACGATGACGTGATAAATTCGAGGTGGAAAGCACTTGCTAGAAGCGGTGCTGCCATGTTTTTGTTTTCCCTGCACTGCTACCAGCTTGCTTTACTCACCCAACATGTCTGCAGAGATGCCATGAAAAGACCAAGCAGCTGATGGGGCGTGGATAAATAGATCTTCAGGGCTTTTCGCCCTTCCTACTGGCTAAGCAGCCCTGCAGCCTCCACAGTGCTGCAACCAATTGGAGAGATGAGCATAGTTTACCTAATGTTTTTGGGTCACTCATATACATGCTAAACGCAAACAGCAGGGAGCTTGCACCAACAGTGGCGACACCGTAGGCAGCCAATTGGTTGTCACAGCCAGTTGAGCTGGCAATCATGGACGCGCATGTGGTTGCGGGCTGTAGCAGTTGCATGAAAAGTAAGGCAAAGTTACAGTCGAAGAAAGATGGTTGCAGCATCTTCAACATGCCGAAGGTGCGCCTCAGCTAGCACAAGACAAAGGAACTACCAGAGCAATGCCAGCATGGATGGCTCTCTCGCATTTAGAACTGCACATGCAAACTGTGCGGTGGAAGTGCTGAGCTAATCGGAATTGTGTCGCAGAGTCCTTGCGGTCTTTGCTTAGGCTTCAGTCTAAAAGATTGCGACATTGGATGCTTTTCTTTTCATTTAACACACGTGCCAAAATTATAAAATCATTAGGACTGAAGCCTGGCCAAAACACTGCAAATTTGCTGAAAGAAGTTGACCATAATAGAGGATAGAATGCGGATAAAGCTGCATGACAGCTCACAAAAGAAGCAAGGCAAGCAAGACAACATGCTCCAAAAGGAAAAAGTCACTTTAGCAATGATTACCAAGCTTAAAGCAAATAAATAAAATAGTTTAACGGTGTTTGTGGCAAAAGATGCTCCCTTTTCAGCTGTTTTCTAACTTTACACTTGATGGTCTTAAAACTATGTATTTTACTACTCAGGTACCATTATTTCCCATGTATTTCAAGATAACCAGTTGAATATTTTTCGTTCAGCCTAAGTGCATAGAACTACTGTACCGGAATTGAAATTAGGCACTTTACAGTTTTTGTGTTACGAATTTCGAAAAATGCAAATTAACCCAGAATTTAGGACGTCGTGGTAAAAAATTCACTTTAAAAAGTAAGAATAGTAAGGTTTTAATGAATCTGGTACAGTTGAAAGTTTTTGAGAAAACTGTTCCTCAACATGGACAAAATTGCATGGGATGTATAGAATTTACCCAGTGCCCTTCAGGTGCACTTTCGGTGTCTTGTAGACGTAGCAACCATCTTTCAACTGCAACTTCTTTGCCTTACTTTGGGTGCGAATGCTAC
Organism: Rhipicephalus appendiculatus; assembly: GCA_030522465.1. Classification (NCBI taxonomy): domain Eukaryota; kingdom Metazoa; phylum Arthropoda; class Arachnida; order Ixodida; family Ixodidae; genus Rhipicephalus; species Rhipicephalus appendiculatus. The sequence goes on from JALIZH010032968.1 coordinate 46,467, forward strand.
AGCCCACAACCGCACAGCAGGGTAGCTATATGTGCTCCCTACGGGACAAGGGAACATATACAGTAACTCGACCACACAGTGCATCATCGCCGTTGAAGCGAAAGCTGCTGCCGCGTGCACTTTCTCGATTGCCGCCCCTACTGGCTATGACTACGAAATGGCCACCTACACCACCACTGCCATTCGTGCAAGCTCCGTATAGGCACCTTGATATTTTTTTTAAAAATATAGAACTCAAACAATGGTCAAAGTAGCCTCCAATGTGACGTGTTATTGCCAGTGTGGTGAGGAATTGAAATGTATTTCAAACCCACCCGAACGAGTGGAAAGTAAGCATGCAGCAGCCTTTTGTTAGGTTTCAATGTAATAGCACAGTGTTTGCCTTGCTGAAAAACGTGCTTATATACGCACTACCTATTTTGATATGTACTACAGGCGTCAAATGAGACCCGAACAGCGGCAAACATTCACAGTGGTATAGTGTGCACCCTCCAGAAATCTCCATGGACAGGCGTGCATACGCGCAGTACTGTCAAACCGGATGCGCGCGCCTGTCAATGGTGATGACTGGACGGTGCGCACTAATACCACTGCGAATGCTCACCGCTGTTCGGTTTCATTTGACGCCACTACTACGTACGACATTCTGCTGCTAGTAAAAAACACACACACAAGAGAGACACGAACACGATGACATGGGCGGCCATGTCGTTGTGTCCGTGTCTCGTGTGTGCATTTTTTACTAGCAGCAGGATGTCATACAGTAAGCAATACCAACTAGGCCACCAAGAGGAAATTCTTCTCAAGTACAGTTGTGAGAAATAACAGAGAGAACGCCGAATACAAGTTTAATCAACGATTACTTGTAATGTATCAATATAAATGTGAATTACTGAATACCAAGAGATACCTTTTCGCTTGAGAATTTAGTGTTATGAAGACTACTACGGTTGCCAACTTTATATAGTCCAAAATAGTGGCAAAGTGGGCTACTTGGTATGGATGCATAGTAATCAACAGCACAATGTAAGAACAAGAGACAAAAGGAAGAACAACACAGGACGAGCACAGACAGTCAACTGGAAAATTTATTGTGCTAAACCTTGCCTAAATAACATTAGCCACACACCTCGTCCGAATGAGGGTCCGGTTAGAAAAAACAAGTCACAAAACCAACAAAGCTGTTCATTTTACCAGACCCTCCTGTGTATGAGGTATGCAGATTATGTTATTTAGGCAGGGTTTTGTGCAATATATTTTGGACATGACAGTCTGTGCTCGTCTCGCATTGTTCTTACCTATGTCTCTCGTTCTTACTTTGTGCTGTTCATTACTATTTATTTATTTCACAATACTGCAGGCCAGCATGGCCCAGGCAGGAGTGGAATTACAGACAAAAAAGAAGAGTACAGAAATATTTGATAACACTGGCAGCATAAGTAATACGTCACTGTCGCTAGACCATTTTTAACAAAAGAATGAAAAAAAAAGAAATGAAAGAAACAGCACCAACAGTTTACAACAACACCCGCACAATAAGTAACATAAAGTTTTACTGATTCGATATTGTCACGTGGACAATTGTTCTTCGAGGACATTGTTCACTATGCTTTAGTCACTATAACCTTTAAAGGGGCCCTCCAACACTTTTGAAGCACCTATTTTTATTTGTGTTTTGCGTAGAGTGATGGCTGGGGATAATTTTAGCATAAGTCTGAGCACCGATATCAAATGATTTAGTATTTTAATCACGACAAAATCACTAGATCGCTGCCGACCGCATCAGCACGTAGTGGCGCTCGCCAGAACTGTTGCGGGCGGAAATGACGACGAATGGCTGCGAGCCTATGATTGGATCAATGAGATGTGGCATGCCATCAGAACTGAGATTACTAATGTCACATGCGTGCGCAGGGTTCGCCTTTAGTGGGGGGCGAAGCTTCGTCGTAGCGCCCCCCCCCCCCTCCCTATTAAGCCAATGTATGGGGCAGACTTTGCGCCCTCCTCCTTAGGTGACTTGGGGGGGCGGCCGCCCCCCTCGTGCTCACGCCTATGACTAATGTGTTTCATTTTTCTTTTCTGTGCGTTTTCATTGAACCCCAAACAGACGCAGCCGCAACAAAAAAAATATATCACTGCGACTACAAAGCACGACAGAGGCGCTGGCTACCATTTCAGCTTGCGCGGGTTGGATGTCCATACGAAAGGCTTCTCTCTCTCTTCTCTCTTCTTGATTCTGTGCGTTTGTAAGCTGCCTCTTTCGCACGTGCGGTAGGCTCTTGATTGTTGTTGAAAGGGTGCAATGCACCCTTGTACACCCGTCGGGCGGCTCACCGAACAACTCGCGAAGGGTCAACAGTAATTCCATTCTCAGAATGAGAGGAGGGAGTGACATAGAACGTTGTAAAGAACAGCAGAAAATACCTCACTTCGAAACAGTAGCACCCGCTCACGTTCTGACAAGTCAGGCACCACGTTTGCTACTATTGTGACGTCAACAACACGTTGGAAAGGACAAGCAACAGTGGTGTGCGAGCTTTCCATACGTAGGTGCTTCTAGCTCATTTCATTGGGCAGCAGTCCGACGTCACAGGGCGAGTGAAATGTGGCCAGGTGACCCGCGAAAATCAAGTTGAGGGTAGGGATTTTTTTTCTTGTATTTTGAATTTTGTAAACCGACAAATTAAGAGTGAATTATCACTTCCGTTCTTGCTGCATTAATCTGTGTACTTCAGTCTACACCACCCGCGAGTAAAAAATGGGGGGGTTGAATAGTGTTGGAGGGCCCCTTTAAAAGCTAATTTCAGTGCCTCCACTCGTATTGCAGACGAGTCTACTGTAGCATAAATTGGGCAAGAAAATCACAGCAGAAAAGCCTGTTGGTATAAGTATGCTAGCATAGGTGTTCTACTGCAAACAAGATGAGGACAGAAAGATGATGCAGAAATGCATGGTGGTCCTGTCCTTACATGTCTTCTTTCTGGCCTAGCGTTGTTTGCACTAAAACACTCACATGCCTGATGAGCTAGTCAGATGAGAAATCCTCCTGCATCGGTCCTATAAATCCTTGCATCAGCAACAACACAGCACAGTGATAATCACACCACTGACACACAGCAGCGTAATGTATTCTACTACGTGCTGGCAGCACATTAATGTATAAAATGCGAAACTCTGGCAGAATATGAGGTCTCACATTGTGCATGCAAGTTTTCATAACAGTCAGACGTCCAATATGGATGCTGGCTGGTACAATATTACTGACAAGCGAAGACGACGTGCTCGACACACAAGATTGCATGGACATCTTTCCCAACACTGGGCAAACACATGACTACGTTTAGCTAGGTCAAGACAGCGTTCAAGTGCATAATAACCACTTCACTATGAATGTAGGCTCATTATCACCACTTAGGTGGTTGGCTAGGTGAATTGAGTCAAGTTACAAATTATATCGCCCACGAGCGCGAGCAAAATGCTGCCCAGCAGCAAATGGCACTGTAGGCTTTGCTTTGTCAACAACGAAGCAAGCGCCGCTAGCGTCCTGCTTACTACAATGCACATAAGAAAAAATCGATTATCACACACATGCATGTTCTCACAGTTGTCGCGAACTCATTCCAGTAAGGCCGTAAGGCCGTGTCGATGCGCCATGGCTCCGCAAATATCAGCGTAGTCAAAGCGAATCGGTAATGCGCACAACGTCCGTCGCTCGCAAAGGTGCGTAAGGCTGCCCCTTTACGACGACTCGTCCGAGTGCGGTAACACAAGCCTTGCTCCGAGTTGCACACTTTACATGATAACCTGTCCCACTTACCTTAAGTTTCTTTCCCACTGCCATGCAGTATGTCGTCACGGGCGTCAGCCATCACCTCGGAGTCCTTCGAGCGCCCGCACATATCGTTGATTCCTTGAACGACTCGTACTTGATCGGCACTCCAAGAAACGCGGGAATTGCGCGCAATCTTTGCACATCGCACAAACGAGTAACGGCGCTTCCTTACGCAAATTTAATGCTTTTACCTTGAATCTTCTTGAGGACGCAACAACACACGAGAGACGAGGAAACAAAGAAAAATAACATCTGGCTTTGACTGTGGATGGCTTTGACTTATGTGTTGTTTGCGGGAAAAAAAAAACATCGCCGCGTGAAATTAAAAAAAAACAGTGCATGTTATTTGAAAAAATTCCTTAAAAACAAAAATAATAGCTTATTTTGAAGTCAATTTATATTATACAAGCTAAATACGCTTTCAAAAAATTTTCTTTTCCTTTTTTTTTTGTTCTAGCAGACGACAGGCTTCTACCGCTTCTACCACGGACTTAGTAATGCGGCTTTACGTTAAATGCTTGCCGTCGAAGCAGAACTCTACAGTAGTATACAAAGCAGTGACGCTTTTACGTAGTACAGTATGTTATCTTTCAAGGCATGCTATTTCGTTGCGTTGAAGCAAAGGGAAGCAAGCCGGCGTGATCAGCTGATATGTCGCCGGTACGCGCGGCACTGCCGTGTGCATTAGGGTCGTTTTCCACCCTGACTTCGTGATCGAGCGAGACAGCTACTGAGTGGAACACAGCTAGACGCTAGGGTTAACGGCGTATCACTTCAATTACGCTCGATAGCCGACTAAATTGCAGGAGAGCCTCGATAAACAAGCTTCAACTGCTCAAGCTTGTGTGTAAGCATAAAAAAAACCGTGTTTTCAGACTCGAGCGATCGGCAACCTATAGCGAAAAGATACGAGAAAAGTGTGCGACGTAGATACGGTCACAAAATATATGCTCGCAATAAAAAGTACGACCGCATATCGCACCTACAAAGCACGCTCTCGAATATAGCGCGCAAGCACGTTTATCAGTTACTTTAAACACTCAAAATCACAGTTGGGCGGGCGGCTCAGCATGCTGGCGCAGCGGTTTCGCGCTACAGAGGTCCCGTGGGGTCGCGGGTTCGATCCCTGCAGTGTCTTATGTTTTTTTCTTCCTCTTTTTTTTTCTTTTTTTTTTTAGCTGCTCATATTGATATACCACTATTTCTTTTATGAGTCGAGTGCTAAAATTAAAAAAACAAACACGCAATATTAGGATCGAATATGTTTGTGGCACTGTGTTTGCATGCACACCAATTATTTTTCTCTGCATTATCCAGTTAACGATACTACAAAATAAGGCCTGCAACAAGTGACTGAGCAGAGAAAAAAATTAGGGGCAAGAGATAGAAAGAGTGCAAATCATTATCTGAAAATTCACCCTTCGCAAAATGACGAGCTATGGCATAGTGGGCGCTATGCAACTGTACTAGGCCTTCTAGGATAGTTTGAAAAAGCCAATGTTATGCACACAGACGTTCATTTCCTTGCAGCACAGTTGAGGCATCCACCGAGAACCCAAGGCAGGCTAGCAATTGAGAAGGTGATGCACACAGGGCCCGATTATGCTATTGCGCTCTACTCTTGAAGGTGAAGCTCAAGCGTCCTCACTTTATTGCACACTCTGTGTTGGACATGCGTGTCCATGCAGCCATGATCTAAATTCTAAAGCACTTGTTACATCTCCAAACTTCTCATCAAAACAGGCCATTAAATTTTATCGTATAGCATGTCATTGCAATCGTAATCTGCACTGCGGGCTGAAACAATGCTATTGCAATTTTCCAAAACAACCCAGCTCTATCCGTGACCATCCGTGCATCATTGATGAACACTGTTGTGCGTTCATACACATTCGTTGTGCCTTCACGTGGAATCCTTTTTCTGACCACTCGCCCCCGTTATACTGTAGGACAGCAAATCAGTTCAACCTGGTTCACCTCCCTGCCTTTCTATCGTCTTTTTCCTTCGTTTCATTTCATGTACCTGTGTAGTTGAAAGAGGTATTGATCATGTGCGTGAAGACTGATTGTCTATAGGAAAATAAAGCACAGAAACCAATTTGCTTCATACGTCTGTACTTAAATTGGCTACTTGATAACTTTCTTGCTTGATAACTTGAAAACTAATAACCAAGCAGTTTGACACGAGGTTTGAAATCTTCAACAGGGATCATCTGTATAACGATGAATAGGTGTTATTGATCACTTGTGATTTGAATGGCATCCATGCTTACTCGCACATACGACAACATGTGGACAAATGAGGCACTTATTCAACGATTAACCTATAAAGGTATTACGGTAGGAGGATCAGAAGTGTAACATTGTCACTCTTGGTGATAGCTTTCTCTTGAACAGATGTAAGTACACCAATACTACTTATATGGCTGAACTTGTAAACACATGTATGCACTAAGACTTTTTGTACTAGATGAGAGAGAGTGAGTCTCTTTAAAAAAAAACTGGATATGTTTGTCTCAAAGTTTTCATACGCATGCACACGTGTGGCCCAGCATGGAAGAAAACGTATTTTACCAATACCAGTCTCAGCAAAGTTTAAATGGCATCATATACAAGACTCACAGTTGGCACTACTAGTTCATAAACCCCGTATACTTGCTACCTCAAATTCTGATCTCTGAGATATATTTAATGCGGTCCTTTAGGCAAAACTTCAGTGTATGCAAGTGACATTAAGGTGATTCAGAGTATGCTGTCATGATCTGCATATAATGGAGGAAGTAGTGGCTAATACTGCATAAGGGAAAGTGTTTGTTCAATGTGAATCTTTCCCATTAGCAATGCCTACAGGCTTCTTTGATTGAAGTACGTACTTGTTGGTTTAATACTGAGAATACCAGAAGTTCGATAACACATGGTTATGACAAAAGAAAAACAGTTCTCATTAGGTCATTTTATGGCGAAGACAATCTGTTATTGTTGCCAGTGTTAAAGTGCTACTACAAAGGTAAATCACTAATTTAGTTTTGTGCTTAATGGCAGCTAAAGAACTTCGTTCATTTACATTAACACATGTTACCCCACCTTGTAAAGCTTCTGGGTAATCATCCATGAACAGCGACAAATATTTTTATGAATATGAAACTCGCTTTTGTTGAACTGAATGATTTGCAATTATCAATGCGTTTAAAAGCTGTTCACTTATGGAAGATGTGAAGACTAGCACGGCATACTCATTCATGAGTACACATAATCAGTCATTTGAAAGGCATGAATGTATGAGTGAGTGACGAAGGGTTTGAGTAAACCTGAGTATGAACATGAGTGAGTACTCATGAGAGTGAGTTGGAGTGCAGTATGAACGTGAGTGAGTATCAATAAGTGTGAATATCGATATCGATAAGTGAAGAGGGATGTGAGTGGATGTCAGTATGAACTTGAGTGAATAGTCGTCGGTGTGAGTGGGGCATATGAATTCGAATATGAGTGAGTGTTGAGGGGTGGGAGTAGACGTGAGTATGAACGTGAGTGACTAGGCATCCGTGTTAGTAGGCATGAATGAGTGAGCCGTGTCAAGTGGTGTGAGTATACACCACGTGAATACTCATCGGTGTGAGTAGAGAGGGAGAGAGAGAGCTTATTTGAACACAGAGTGGTCAGCATGGGCCTTTGCGACCTAGCCTGCCACTCTGCACCGGGGAAAAGGGAAAGAGGAAAAAAGGAGTGATGATGATGGGGACAAAAAAGAAATGCATATATATAGCAGCTCTTGATTTTGTCTCATCGCCCATTGCTGACAAAATACCGGTCTCACTTAGTGTTGCCACACCGATTCCTGAGAACGTTGAAGCAAGCATATTTTGTCACGACATGTAAAGTGGGCAATCATGATGGGCTGTTGTTTCATTCACAGGGCAGCTTTCACAGTTTGGGAGGTCTGCACGGCAGATGAGGTGTGCATAACGGCGAGTGAATGCAACTCCCAGACCAATCCGGTGTAGCAAACTGGCATTGCTTTAGTTCATTCTAGCCAGGAGGTGAAAAGTCATCTCCCGCAGACACCTGTATCGATGGTCTGGCTCAGACCAATCAGTCGTTATGAACTCTCACATGAGTGATGTCAATAGAGAGCTCACGTCGCTTTGCGAGTACAAAACTTTCACATCAGTGGGGGGCAATATAGACATTGGCTCTTGCTTCAGCATCAGCAAGCTCGTTGCCTGCAAATCCACAATGCCCAGGGATCCATTGCAATGTAATTGAGTGACCATTCCTCTGAATGAGGTTAAATGCTTGAATAATTTCGAAAGCTAGTGTATAATATTGTCCCCTTCTTGAGCAAGAGTCAATGGCTTGTAATGCGGATTTTCTGTCAGATAGTATCACAAGTCGTCTTCAACAGCTGCAGAAATTGTAGCAAGATGGGAAGCTATCCAATTCGTGTCCGATCAAACACCACATAAATCGGTGTGAGTGGGCGCAAGTATGAGTATGGGTGAGTGTCAAGCGGTGTCAGTAGACGTGAGTATGAACACCATACCGTGTAGGTGACTGTGAATGCGAGTACTGATGTTCTTGAGTTATATTTTTGTGCTGATGATTCTATTTGTGTTCTTAAATGCGAAGCATTTCTTAACTTCGACAACTTTGAGCGTATATGTCTATCTAGCTGCCTACGACTTTGTGTTCTCCTGGCCATTTCGGTAATGGGATGTATACCAAAATTGGTATGATATAACATGACTGTATGACTAACATAAATCACAGGTCATAACATGAAAATCATGACGTGCATGTCATGAATGGCATGATTTACATGCCATGGTCTTGGTGCCCTTGTGGTCACTTCCTTACCTTGATATATCAAAGAATTGGTATGGCATGACATGAGTCTATGACGAACATATGTGACAAGTCGTGATATGCAAATCATGACACACATGTCATTTACAGCATGGTTTACATGACATGGTCTTGGTGCCAGTGGCGTAAATCATGGGGGGGGGGGGTCAGGGGGGGTCCGGACACCCCCTGGGTTCAGGGCTGGGGGGGGGACACCCCATGAAAGTGTCCCCCCCTCGAGATTTATCTTCCAAATGTCACATTTGAATTTCTTGACAGTCAAGGACAACGCACCCTCCGTAAAACCAACTCTGAAATCTGAAGCACCTTCATTGAACAGAAACAAAGTACTTCTAGCCGGTGCATACGATGTGGAATACCTTTATGCGTTAGCACAAAAAGTGGTACAATTTTCATAGCGTACTTTAACCCGAATAATGCAGCTGCAAAAATGCTAGCGCCTGCCTACGAGTTGCTATTAGAAACTTCGCCATGCGATGTTGCGTACTATTGGATACTCAGTTCTATTTTTTGTGACCAGACGCCGATGCTTGTTTTATAATAATAATAATAATAATAATAATAATAATAATAATAATAATAATAATAATAATAATAATAATAGTTATTATTATTATTATTATTACTATTATTATTATTATTATTATTATTATTATTATTATTATTATTATTATTATTATTATTATTATTATTATGTGAATGCACAATTTAGTTTTATATGATTTAAAATAAAGCATATATATAAAAACAAAATGGCCGCCATTGCAAGATGTGTGTCCCCTCTTGTGGTCTTTATGGATTTACGCCACTGCTTGGTGCGCTCGCAGCCATTTAATTAAATGAATATACACCAAAATTGGCTTCACAAGACATTTCTGTATGACGAACATAAAGGACGGTGGCAGCATGAAAATGTTGTATGTCCATCTAGTTTCCGCATGTTCCGCATCATAGTTTCCGTACATTCCGTATCGCCGTACGTCTTTCCGTATGTCCATCCGGTTTCCGCATGTTCCGTATCGCCGTATGTCCGTATGTCCATCCGGTTTCCGCATGTTCCGTATCATAATTTCCGTACATTCCGTATCGCCGTATGGTCTGTCCGTATATCACATACGGATTTCGCTTTTTCCGCAAGACTACATCCATACGTCCATACGGAATTCCTTATGTACCATATGTTACTCTCCGTATCTTCCTTACAATTTCCGTACGCATCCGTATACGTCCGTACAAAATCCATAAATTTCATGCGGAAAATATACGGAATCCGTATATTTTCCGCATGATGGCATATGGTTTTTTTCAGTAGGGGTGTTGCGTTATTGTGTTGCCTTTTTCATTATGCTTTAGTCTTGTTATTTTTGCAAAGTTTTGTGCTTGCTGTGTCTTTATTGCATTGTATTCCCAATGTAATACCCTCCCAATGAGGGCCTTTAAGGGTATTTTGAAAGGAAAAATAAATAAAACACTTCGATAGATCCATAATGGGTCCCCTGATACCTACATGGCTGAAAGCAGCTGCACTACATGCTTATCTCAAACATTGGTGTCATCGACAGTTTGAAAAACGGAGCAGTGGGAACTCTACGAATGAGAATCGCTGGGTTACGCTCTACGCACTTCCTCAGGTTTCACCGTAGTGGATTTGCATTTATCGCAGGATTTAGAATTACACCACTAGTTACACAAGCACGACATATTAGCCATTTTTTTTTGTGTTGCTACATAAAGTTTTCAATATCGAAGGACCAATTTTGTTTCTCGATTTAATGAACATCCCGATTAGTAAAACAATTCGAGCGCGACCATTACTTAATTAAAGGGGTGGTGCCACCAAATTTGTGGCTTGCGCGTTCTTAGCTGCAAGCGTTTCTATAGCTCTAGGAAGCATGATACACGCACCAAGATTCACGTATTCTCGCTAAATAATTTAATATCGCCTTATTTATGCGGACAACTTTCGGTTTCGGTTTCCGGGCGCCAAGTTGGGCAGTGACGTAGAAGTGTAGGAGATTCGGTCACGTGACTACACAAGCCTCGCGCGAAGATGCGCAGCACTTAGCCAGAAAGCGATCGAAACTCGGCGAGTGATGTAGCAACCGATGCTTGGCCGATGCGTACGTTTCGGAGGTGGCGGAGGTCCGGATATGTTCACTCACGTCTTACAGATCTGGTGTGACATCACTACAACTTTCGTTGTCCTTCCTATAGAGCTACGTCAGTTTTGATGCGCTAGCGAAGGGCATCGATCGGGAGAATGAGCGTTTAGGTACACTTTGGAAGTGAATTAAAATATATTCTAAACGTTTGCTGTGTCCGACCCTTCGTGTGGAGTGTCCTTGCATACAGAGGAAACCCACAGCAGGTTCGTTATAGCCTCGAAATTTGATGGCACCACCCCTTTAGGTAGATTTTCAGCTTTATATGATGAATTGGAGGCGTGGAGGGAGAAATCACTTTAATGCGAGAAAACGGGAGAGCTTGGCCTTGAGGTAACTTTTTTTAGGAGCGAAGCTCCTTATGCCGTGGGTCGTGCGTCCCATGTTTGTAGTACGTAGTAGCCACCTGCGTGATGACGATGACGCTGCCATCACGGCACACCACATGGAATGTGGTGTGCCGTGATGACGATCGCGATGCCATACAACACATGGCATCGCGATATGGTCTCACATGCACATCGTTTGACCACATGTAACCAACCACCATCACGTCTTTGCCGTGGGTCGTGCGTCCGTTGTAGTTTGAAGTACGTAGTAGCCACCTGCGTAACCAGCAGTATCTCCCTGTGTGATGACGATGACGCTGCCATCACGGCACACCACATGGAATGTACCCACTATGCGTCATAACGATGACGCTGATGACGATGACGATCGCGATGCCATACAACACATGGCATCGCGATATGGTCTCACATGCATATCGTTTGACCACATGCAACCAACCACCATCACGTCTTTGATGATGTACCTCCGGAGCTTCGCCCACTCATCATCATTCACTCCGCCAATATGCTGTAATTTTTCTCTAGAATAGTACCCTGTACAGAATGAAGGAAGAAAGTAGCGAGGAGAGGTAGACGGGACTGCCACAAGCTAATGATAATAACAGTGTAAACTGAAATATGTAAATGTACGACATGCCTGGCATATGATGACACTGAAGCGCAATATTATTACAAATTCGAGCGGAAAAAATGTATAAACAAAAGATGACTTGGTTTTCGAGAACAATCTTCAACCTCGGATAAGAGCTATCTTGCTTTCTTATTGGCTTGACTACGATAATGGAAGCGTCAAACGTTAAATAATGGTCGAGATGTGACGCTGAAATTTATGTATTTTAATGAACGATCATTTCAGCAACCTATTAAATGACTCATTATTCCTCTGCAATTTTTGTGTACGACTAGTCTAACATATGGAAATGACTGTTGCGAACTTTTCAGAAGATTAGTTTTAACGTGGATTCCCCCCGATAGAACTGAGAAGACCTTCCTAAGCCGAACTTTCTGAATGCAACGTCAGCTAATCTCAGTTGGTTGTGTAACCTTTCTTTTGAGATTTTTATGACAAAAGGAACGCAATATTTAACGTAGCCCCATGCACTCGCAATCACGCCATTTAGATAAGCGACAGGCACATTTTTTAACGTGTACGTTAACGTGCAATGTGTTCGCGCATAATTTACAAGCCCAGAGACTGATTTCACCCGCCAGTTTATGCAATTCGCATATATTCACGGCAACGCATATAGTCCCTTTAAACATTTTTATTATACATTTTTGAAGGAACCAAGACAATTAGCACAAACAACACATCCTGGTGAAACAGGACGCGGAAATGAAAGCCCCGGCAGTTTTTGGAGTTTTCTTTCTTGGCATCATTGCGTCGTGCTTTGTTTTTTTTGTTTTTTTTTTGTTTTTTAATTGTCCTTCTGATGGTACAAGTAGAGCAACTATTGCGCTTTCGTTATTTTTTGTTGGCATTTCACTCGAATCTTTCTGTAGAGGCACTGACGTACTCTAGATCCCAGTTTGCCTGAAATAAGCCTTCAACGATGCGGCAACAACTTTTTAGGTGTGTCTTTATTTTGTTTTCTTTTTCCTGCCACAGCACGAATCACCAACTTTACGCTATACATTTGACTACGAGCACCGATGTTGGAAAATAATTCATAGACTTGTTCCTTTTACTTCGTCTAGCACCCTTAATTTTTGGTTTAGGCTATACCCTGATCATGTCGTGGGCTACAACCACGAGATATATCACAATATGGCAATTAAAATAACATGTTTCGTTAATGTTTCCATAGGACGATCAGGGTGCCAAATGTCATTTTGAACGTCGTGGGCTAAAACCACGAGATATATCACAATATGGCAATTAAAATAACATGTTTCGTTAATGTTTCCATAGGACGATCAGGGTGCCAAATGTCATTTTGAACAAAGCACTGCGCAAGCATGGAGGGCAGACAGGGAGCATTTTTGTTTGGCATCGAAACACTTGCACTCTTGGAAATGCTAGGGCATTGTTTATTACACAGACATGTAGAGAGAAAAAGAGAGATAAAATAGAAGTTACATGATTTTCATCACAGTTGAAGCACCGAGATGACTCTGTGTTTTGTTTAAGCAGCGCAAGAGTTGCAGGTCACGAGGAGCGCGACGTTGGTGTGTATTTTTTTTCTTTCATCGTCTTCTTCATGAACACGGCATAGGCCACAATAAGTTAAAACGGCACACACACACACACATACACACATTCACAGCCTGTTTACGTGCGCAACGAGGTTTACCAACATTTCGCCATTCTAGTTCTTCATGTGACACTAGTACGCAACACGTACGGTATCACTCGGAGGGATAATGAACTGGTTGTAGCGTGTTTTGGTAGGAGTCGTGCATTCAGAAGGGTTAAGGTTGATAAGGGAGCAGATGAGGGTTAGATATTGGCGCTCATAACTTAGCAGATACCAGGTGTCCAGCAAGAGGAGATGTTTCGGAAGGTAATCTGTCCACTGTGAACGGGCTACTTCCCGGAAGTTGTCCGTAGAGGAGGGGAACAGGTTCCAGAAGCAGTGGCTCTGAGACCTCGGTAATTAATCTCCCACTTCCGAAGAGTTCAGAAGTTCAGGGGAAGATGGTTCCTTGAAGAGGGCAAAACTCCTCAAACAAAGGGCGTCGCCGAAGCCATCGTTTCGACATTTTGTCGTGTCTTCTTTAGGAAGACGTTACATTCTTAATATTATATTCATATAGTATTCTTATATGCTAACATTATATACGTAAGACTATGTTCTTAAGAGGACAAGGTTATAGACGATGGCTTCAGCGACAGCCCGCGTTTGAGGATACTTCATTGTTTCCAAAGCATGGCGAGTAAGATTCAGTCTAAATGATGCTATCAAAAGTCGGGCCCACTTCAAAGAGAGGTCATCTCGCGTTAAGACAATGCGTGTGTTCCTCGTCCACCATTGTCAACCCGTGCAGAATCGTCTGCGCGCAGCGCCTGCGGTGCGCGGCTAGCTTTCAGCACTTCTGCTTTCGAACATGGAAAGTACCATTATAGCGAGAACCAAAGAACAAATAAAAAAATTACAGCTAGCACATCACTCTGAGAAAACTCTTTATTGAGACACGTTAACTCTCCTTTGGGTGTCACGACTCTCGCGCGAGAGTATAATGACATCCAAAATAAGCTCACGTGTCTCTTCAAAACGCAACGCAGGATTGACGAAGAGTCAAATGACTCTTTTCTTTTCTTAAATTGATGGAGGCTGGAAGCCATCGAAAATCGTCGAACAAGGCACATCCTCTGGAGCCAGCGTTTCGACAGATTCTTATTACTGCATAACCATTAACTCGTACAAATGTAGAGTCCCAGACCTTTACGTCCTCACTCACAGCAATGTTTTATAGTACACTGTGTTACGACCTAACACCCCCCAACTAGTACATCAAAAGGGCCTTATTTTAAGATTAGCCGAATCAACATGAATACTTCGAAAATTTGTTGTAATTAGCGCGATATTGAGAAGCATGATCCATAGTGAATTCTACTTCAAAAGAAAGTAATACATCAACGTGTGCGTACCTTGCTCCTTAGCTGTGTTAGTGTCTGGCACTAGGATCATCTATTGATCACATATGCCCACACATTCGGCACTTCATCCGGACCCGCGTTCACAAAATCTTTCTGCGATAAAATTTGCGAGATGACATTTCAGCCAATCACGACGTCGGACGTATAGTTAGCGATACCGGCCGACCAATCGGAAAGCGCACTTGCGAAAGTGAAGTTTAGTGAATTCGGCACAGGAAATTTAATGCCCATTCCAGAGGTGCCTCACCTATTGCGCCTGCTGTATCCTGTTTAGAAGTGCTTCCACCGGGGCTAGTTGACATGGCATTGCGAAGTGAAACGATGCGCTGCATAGATGAACAGAGACGAACGACACTAGAACACAAAACGGACAAGGACCTTGTGCAAGGTCCTTGAGCATTTCGTCTTCTTCTGTCATCCGTCTCTGTTCACCTATGCAGAGCATCGTTTCACTTCGCAATGCTGTATCCAGTGTCAAGAAACTTGGCACGACACTCAAATCAAGTTAAGTGATCTCTTAAGGAGGTACGTGGGGGAAAAAGAAGTCGAATGAAATAATTTATAATCTGCTATTTTGCACGCCGAGTGGACATTGCAAATTCAGCACTTGATTCCTGCATTTTTCTTCCAAAACTCGCTTGCAGGGAGGAAGGCGTCGTAACCTACGATCACGGGCACATCTTCAATAACAACAAAGGGAGCTCGAAGGTCAGTCAAGTAACAGTGGATGCACGCTTGTACAAGCACAGGTAAGCACTTGACGAGTCGTGCTTACGGGAGGGCACTCGGGGATAGCTGCCTAACGTTATCGCGTGTTCTGTGCAGAATGGAGGGTGTGCGATTGCAGTGATCTCAGAACGAGGATATAAACATTCATATTTACATTGACCGCTCGAACTTGGGTTGTTTCCGCAGTGCTGCTGTATACGTTGGCCTGTGCATATAATAGCTCCTGGTCACTTTCACATGGGCTTGCTCAAACTGATGCAACTGATGGGCTCTTATTAGTGGCCACATGGCTTCATTTATTTATAGTACACGTTCTGCTTTGTTTCACTCTCCCTTACGACACTCAGTGATCGAATAATAACAGTTATTGTACCGTTTTGTCCACAAATGTCTGGTGTTGTGTTGACCCACTTCACTCGTTGACAAGATAATGAAAACAGGCTTGGCGTTAACAATCTGTGGGTCACCGGATCACAGTCATAAGGGGCAACATGGGGTGGCCTGTGCGAAGCTAAACGCCACTGTGGCATCGTCTTTTTTTGGCCTCGATCACAACCACAGTTTCCTTTAGCCGAAGTTTGTGCGTTATTCTCGGTTATCATGTCGAAGCTTGCGGATACAGATAGTTTCAGTTAAATGTTACTAATGTTAAGAATAAACAGTCTTGGAGGCGGAGTTGTGATTCGAACATGCTACATAAAAGGCCTTTTTCCTTCTTTTTCTTTCGCCCGTTTGATAAATTTACATTTCTGCTGCATTTGAAACGGTGATTTTATATCTCTTCTGCATCAAGCTCACTGTGAAGAGTCCAGAAGAACTTCCTCGTCCCTGAAAAAAATAAAGCATTGTTTGTATGTACAGTCAATAGAGTGTCCTACGACGTTGCACAGAACTCCTTTGGTCATGCAGCTTCGGTTATTGTCGTGCAAACACACCAAAGGCACCACCTCACATTGCGATGGAACGCAGAAAACTACGTAACACTTGGACGAGTCAGCAGAGAAGGCGTTTGCATCGCAGCGGGCCGAGTGGCTGGGAGCACCGTCCCGTCTTTGTGACGACACAAATTGGCCAGTGAGTGACCTGCCGCCTTTTAAGGAGCCGGTGTGAGGTCGCATTCACCGATGAAGCGGAGAGGCTAACTTGTAGGACGGTTACAATTTAAGAAAAAATGTCAGCTCCGGCCACAGACATCGCTGTCACTGGCACAGAAAATTAGCACCCAATAGCTCTTGCTCCTTTTGGTAAGGTCAAGCACTTCTAGAGCGCTTCAGATAAATTAACATTCCCATAAAGACACTTTTGTGTCGCCAGTTTGCGGTTAGAAAACTTGACAGTAAATTTCTTCAGGGACTCTGACAACGCAGCTCAGGCAAACGTAATGTATAGGTCGTAACGTCGAATTTTTAAACATCAGTGAACGTTGTATTTACATTGGCCGAGAAGAGAGTACTTGTGGTTCGAGCGGCAACCAGCTAGCGCGACTGCCTTTCACGCGCACATGACAGGACAGCCGTGGTTCTGTGGGCCGAGCCTAGGATTTTTCCTTATGTCGTAGCCCAGTACAGTTGCGGCATCCTCGGTTCAGTACAGGGTGAATCTTGATTGAACGAAATACTTCCAGGCCCGCCTAACGCTGTTGTCACGTGGGCAGAACTAGACCGGACGCACAATGTGAACAGTCCCGTTTTGCCCATCAACGCAACAGCTAGGTGCCCAACGATGGATTGGAGCGTCCTTAGCTAAGAAACAGCGGAGCGTGACGCTTCCAGTCGACGGCACCATCCACCGTCTTGACGTTACAGGATGTCATTCATGATTTTGGGAGCCTTGTTCGCCGGATTGGCGAGCGTCTCCCGCTCGGCGAAGTCGATCTCCTCTCCTCGCGTTCTCGTCGGGCAGGAGCCGACGGCCGCCTGCGTCTTCCGGTAGCAGAAGATCACTTTCCGGAAGCTCTTGCGGAAGTTGTCCGAGAGGAAGGCGTAGAGGAACGGGTTGACGCAAGAGTTCGTGTAGGCCAGTATCTGCGACGCGATCTGCACCACAATGCGCGGAGGGTTCATCGGTAGTCCGTAGAGGTCGACACTCTTCAACACCAGCACCACCTGCGAGACCGGATCGGGTTGTATTCCGCGGCCCGAAACAGAGTCAAACAAAATAGTGAACAGCAATAGGAATCCACAATTCGAAACCTTTTCCGATTGATTTGATGCATAGACATTAACCTGACCATGACACGTTATGCGTCGCTTGATAGGCGAACTCATTTTGCGCTACTACGACTGACTTCGGCAATTTCGATACGAATGTGACGGCACTTTGTGTAGTGTTACTTACAGCATAGACGGCGTTCGTGTAAATTTTAAGTGAACTATGGTGTTACGTGAAGGGACTATATTTTCTGCTTTTTTTTTTCGAGTTCTGTGCATGGACTTCCACACACGCTGTCTAGCTGATCCTTTATGTACGTACATTTTTCTTTGCTGTGTTTCACATATCCTATCGTCTGTGAAAGCATTAGCCGGCACTATACAAAAGCACCATCTCCTGAACACCACATATTAATAACAAAAAGATTCCCAATCCTTCAAAATTTTATTATTAAGAGTGGCACAATATGATGCTCTTGCAATGTGCTTTCCAATTTCGTAACACAGTTGAAACTCGGTTTAGCGATATTGTCACGTGGTCGTGACGTGGCGGTGTCTTGACGTGGGCGTGGAGCGGGAGCGTAGCGTCGGGCTGCAGCAGCGTAGCTCATGGCTTGCGGCTGAGGCTGTTGCGGTTCAGGGGCACCCAACGACTGCTGGATTTCCTCTCGAACAACGTCTGCGATGGAGGAAACTTGAGGCTGGGATGACGGGAACATGCGGCGAAGCTCCTCGCGCACTACGGCCCTTATGGTTTCGCGCAGGCCGTCTGAGCAGAGGGATTGAATGTCGGCGTAGCCTGGCGTCGAGCGGCGATTGAATTGCCGGGTGCGCATCTCCAGTGTCTGCTCGATTGTGGTTGCCTCTGTCAGGAATTCATGAACGGACTTGGGTGGGTTCCTCATCAGTCCCGCGAAGAGCTCCTGCTTGACCCCTCGCATGAGGAAACGACCTTCTTCTCCTCGGTCATGTCAGGGTCGGTGTGTCGGAAAAGTCGGGTCATCTCCTCGGTGAAGATTGTCACGTTTTCGTTCGGGAGCTGGACCCGTGTTTCTAGTAAAGCGGCGGCCCTTTCTTTGCGTACGACGCTTGCGAACGCTGCCAGGAAGCTGGTCCGGAAGACGTCCCAGGTTGTCAAGGTAGACTCCCTGTTCTCATACCAGGTCCTGGCGCTGTCTTCCAACGCGAAGTACACAAAGCGCAACTTGTCGTTGACATCCCAGTTGTTGACGGCTGCAGTCCTCTCGTACGACTCGAGCCACGTTCCTGGGTCTTCACATGATGATCCTCGAAAGATTGGCGGCTCCCTTGGCGGCTGCATTACGATCGCGGAAGGTTGCGCAGGGGCTGTCATCGTTGCCGCAGTCGTGGTCATGGTCTTGGTCGTGCGAGTCTTGACTGGTAGTGGGCCGTACTCCGGTTGTAGACCTTGCTGCCTACGGCTGCTTCGACTTTCCGGGTTGTCCTTTCTGTCGTCTTCCTCACGGGTTGGGCTTGGGTCAGTACCTCGCGGGGGCGTCCGGAGCATGGACGAAGCAGCACCTCCACCAGATGTCACGTGGTCGTGACGTCGACGAAGGCAACAGTCGGCGAGTTAAAGAAGAAACTCTTTATTTTGGCCGAACTTGTGGCCGGAAAAATGAAGGTGAGACTACAGCAATACACGCTGGCACTGAGAGCGGCGAACAGAGCGTCGGCCGTCGATAATCTGATCATCGTTGGAGCGCGCCGGCTTTTATACATCACGCGTCGAACATTCTCGCCTTATCACTGGTCGTCGCGCAAGCTCTGGAATAAGCTAGAGTGTTCGCGTCTTGCGCTCAATCTTAACACAACGATCTACAATAATCGTGAAGCTTCTAGAACAATCAGCCGCGGTTTGGGCTGAGCATGCGGACAGTCTTTGTGGGCGAAAACCGAGTACAACAAGAATGAAAATAAGAAACGCGCGTGGCAATATGATGGCAGCGCTCAAATTATTTCGTTAAATTGAGAAGTTCGCGAATTTGAGAAAGGAGATTTCTCGTTGGTTCGAACGCTACAGTCGTAGCGTATAACGATACCCAAAACGCTAACGCTGTATTTATTTGTCGCTAATGGACGCTTGCGCGTGTGAAAGGTCTGCAGCGGCGGCCGAAGCTTTTCCCATGTTCCCATGATTCGGGAGAACGAGGCTCGGTCGCGTGAACCTATGACACGCTGCCGATATGCAAAGGTGGAGTGAGCGAAGGCAGTGGTTATGCGAGCATTAAATTTGCAAGGAGACGGGCCATCTCTTGCTTAATCCATAAAATGACTAAAACTAACCACAATAGTGTTCCCGTGGAAGCATATAAGAACCACCACCACCTCTAGCCCCATATTATACGTAAGAGCGCTACTGATTCCGTTGTTCCGTGCATCATGCAGCCTCGTACAAGAGTCGTGACTAGTGTGGCTAGATTTTTTAAAGTGATATCTCCGGAGCGTACGCTCGAAGAAAAACCTATCTGTGTGAAAATTAGAGATAAATCGCCGCATTTTTACTCACATGTAAAACAAAAAACTTCGTTAAATCGCGTTTGGTGCCAAGTTAGATTCATTAAGTTTGGGTTGTAGTCGATATTAAACACCATGTCTGTCTGCCGGGGAATGTAAGTTTGTTCGTTAGATCGGGAACTTCGTAATATCGCGTTTCGTTAGCTCGAGCTTCAACTGTATTGTTAAGCTCGTCCCAAGTGCTACATTTTGGCGAATTCTTCCCAAGCCACTAAGCTCTGTCGTACAGCAGATCGCGAAACCTGTACTTAGCACCTTGCGGTCATCAATGCAACATTTGTTCCTCCACTGAATACGCGATTTGGTATCGAAAGTATAACGTAGAAATCTGCTGGGGCATAGTTTTCTAGAATACATAGCGGAGAAGGCAGTTGATTTTGAAGGTCTAAGGCACCACGGAGCGAAGATTGCTCCCTTTCTAACTTTGACGGTATACGACGCAAAAAATTTACGATAACCTGTGAAATACACAAAGAAACGTTGAGTCTTTGACAGCACTTGTTAGCATTAAACACTCACAGGGTCGCTTGTGCATTCGCCTAATATGACAAGAAGACGGAAGCCGCATTCCTTTTCGTTTTCTTCTTAATCGATTGTATTGATTCCCCCCCCGAAAGCTTACTGCGGCTAAAGTGCTTTCGCACTGCCTCCGGCATCGGAGGCATTGCAAACTTTCTGCACGTAACGCGCCCAGGAATGGGCCAATCTAAGGAGTCATGCGATGAGTCGTAATGTAGCGTAACAGTAACGTCACTGTGACGTCATTAATTTGCGCGCTCCGTGACGCCACAGGGTGACGTCATTACGTGATTATTTTTCGTGTGAAGAGGTTTATTAGCAGTTCAGCGACGATACGCTTGTCAGCGACGACGCAGCGAGAGGCACAGTCCAGCGGGACAGCAGCGATCAGAAGCACGAGCCGAGCGAGCCCAGCGTTGGCGATGCTGCTGGATGGAGGCACATCTTCTTCTTCACAATCGCCCCCCGCTGAAAAAGAGCCATCCTGGCGACCTAAGATGTTTGAGGCAGAGGCTCATGATAAGGCTTGAGACGTGAAACATGGACGATGTCACGTCCACTCCGGCGCATGTCATCCGATCGAGGAACTGGCTCGATAAGAAAATTGACCCGAGAGGTTTGCTCTTCTTCACATTCGCGTAACTCGTATTGACGCCGACGGTCCCTTTTTTAGGGGTCAAGCTTCTAAGGGCCTAACCTTGTCGTCGTCCGCATCTGTCACGGGGAGATTCGTGGACGTGAGACGCCAAAAAATGGTTTAACAATACACTAATAGCAATCACAATTGTGATAGAACAATATAAAACACCTACAAGCAGAAACCCTTTATACTAGTCGGCGGATTCAACGTAGACATTATGGACCTCAGTACCTAGCTTCGCCCACTCGTCATCATTCACTTCGTGGAGACGCGTGGATTTTTTGTCTTTTGGGGCACCTAAGGCCTTCACCTTAAAGTTACACACGTACCACGTACCTGCACTGGACACCAGCACACGGCGAACACCACGACGACCACCACGACGAGTCGGGTGACCCGTTTCTTGGACCGCACACTCTCCGCGCTGACCCGGCCACCGGGCGCGGTGCCGAACCACAGCCTCTTGAGCATCAGGACATACAGGATGAAGATCAATGCTAGCGGAATGACGAAGGAGGACATGAAGAAGGATATCTGGAAGGCCGCGATGTTGTAGCCCAGATCCATCCGGAAGGTGCAGGAGGAGAAGCTGTCGTTGAGAACAAGCATGCCGTGGGCGAACAGGGCCGGAATGCAGGCCAGCAGGATGATCACCCAGGTGAAGAGGATGGCCAAGTACGCGTTGCGCTCCGTTCTGACAGACATGGAGGTGATTGGGTGGACCACGGCCAGGAATCTGTCCAGGGACATGAGCACCAGGGTGTATATGCTGGCGTACGCACACACGATCACCAAGTACTGCACCACGCGACACCAGACGTCGCCGAATGGCCAGTAGTTGAGCGTGTAGTCCCATCCGGTGAACGGGACGCAGAACACGATGAACAGCAGGTCGGCCATGGCCAGGTTGATGATGAGGATGTTCGTGGTGGAACGCATCTGCGGGTTGCACAGCACCACGAGCACGACCAGCGCGTTGCCGAAGAAGCCAATGACGGCGATGGCACCGAACAAGATGGGGACCACGATTCCCAGCACCTCTTCGACGGCGCGGTTGCCGGGGTACTCGAAGAAGTCGTCCTCATCGCCGTCCAGGTACGCCGCGTCAGGACTGGCGTTTCTGGACTCCATGGCTCCGGTGCAAGACGCGGTGCCGTTGCAGAGGTTAGAAGCCGCTGCCACCGCGGTTTGTTTTACAAGTGTTGCCAGGAGCCTGATTGGATCCGAGCTGCCATAACTAGGTACGGGAACAGAAGAGGTCGGTGGATTTGCATCTCCCTTATAGTCGTCGGCTGCGTGCGAAAGTTCCTCGGTGTAGCCGTGCATGATAGTGTACTTGGCTCGCTATGACTGTTGCTGCTTAAGATTGCAGGGGATGGCCTTGTGCAGTCCCAAGGCTTGGGCACGATGGTGTAGCCACTGCAAAACAAGGAAAGAGAGATGACCAACGGTATGACATTGTGGCATCGGTTGTCGGAATAATGAGAAGAGCAATGATTCGAGGAACAGTAGCGCGTGTGTGATGGCTGTGAAAGTGAGAGCGTTCGCGACTCATGATGTCGGCATGTGCTAAAAATCGCTCAGTCCGTGGTTCTCGGTGGATACGGCGGAGCGAGGCGATCCTTGGTAACGCACGCCAGCCTGCTCCAGCCGCTTCACGCGGCGCAGTACGTGAGCACGGTGTTTTGAAGCCATGTCAAGCAGCCTGCCGCCGGCATTACCGATAACCGCAGACTGAATGGCTGTCAACCGGATGCAGCTACCTCGCCGCCCGCAGCCACGCATTCTGAGCATCGCGTTTCAATCGCCGAGCACTGCGCATGACCTACTGCCTCAAGCAATTTTAATCAAACTTCTGCATAATCTCAGTGGCGTTGCTGTTTCCCATGCGTGCACCTCACGTTTCAATGGACTCTTTTTTATGAATTCCGGCTTTCGTAACTTACCGATTATGATTCCGTTAGTCTGCAGTGTTTCAAGAAGCCGCGTATAGTCTAGAAAAGGTGTCATAGGTGACCACGAGGTTTCACCGTAACTTTTGCATACAGGACTGAAATCGATATATTTTGAGGGAAACATACAAATAGGCACAATTGGCGCACGTGAGTTTTTGTAGTGTTCTTCAGTGGGTCACCTCAGCGTCAGACCTGATTTCTCGAAGTGCTACCCGTACAAGGCTACCGTGTTGACTTCTGCGATAAAGTCTTGTTATCGGTCTAAGAAACTGCGAGAGAAAAGCCCTGTGCAGGCCACAAACTGTCCTTTTTTAAACTCTGCCGAAGAAAAGCCCACCATGGTGGTATAGTGAGTTCCTTCAAGGGAGTTCCTTCAAGGGTGCAGGGAGGCGGTAAACTTATACATTGTGTTTTGACCATGTTTGCCTTTGGAAGCAAGGGGGGGGGGGGGGGGGCAGACGAAAATATTAGGGGGCCTCCAGCGCCCCCCTCCCCCCTGGCCCCCGCTGGCGCCGCTCCTGAGAGTGCCTCGTAATCATACCGTTGTTTGACACCAAAACACCCCGATTTCTTATTATTAACGGCGAAGCTGTTCTTGGTCAAGCCTTTCATGTCCGGGATCTATGCTGACGCTTCTGTGTATGCACCATAGACATTGGGTAAATGCCACTACAAACAGCTTCCACTAAAGAGGAAGAAAGGAACAGTTAGCCCTATAAATAGCGTGCGCGTTACCATAGTCACACCACTGTCACGTGATACTTTCCGGTACTAAAAGGTGGTGGCTACACTACATCATCAAAACTTAACGATGAGTGTTTAATAAGGAGCAGTGATACAACATGTCTGAAATACTTGCAAACTATCGAAATGCGTTATCCTGACGAAAGGAACGCCCCCCAGCTTCGCTGTCTCATCGGTGTCCGCGAAGCGGAGCTGGTTGAATTTCTTTCTTTCTTTCTTTCTTTCTTTCTTTCTTTCTTTCTTTCTTTCTTTCTTTCTTTCTTTCTTTCTTTCTTTCTTTCTTTCTTTCTTTCTTTCTTTCTTTGTTTCGTTCTTTCTTTATTTCTTTCTTTCTTTCATAAGCCGATAGTAACTAGCTACATCCCTAATATAACAGGGACAAAACACGAAGCATCGTGGAATAAAAGTCACTATTCCTTGACCGGCAATGGGGTGTATACAGAGGTCGATGATCCCTAAAGGCAGCTACAAAACGCATTCCTAAAGGCGAGTAAGCAGATTGCATTCGCAGGGATTGTAAGCCCCAATTAAAGTGACCGTAGAACAACGTATTTGCGAGGCTGCGATTATTACGAACCAGCATCGCTCGCGACGGCTGCCTACGCTAAACAATCACCACACGAGTATGGCGTGCTATACACCCCTGTGTCTAGGGGCGAGCACCGAGAATCGTAACAGGTGGCTTACTGCACACTACTTGATGACGATATAAGCTGAGCTCCACGTCGCATCGGTGTGCGAATGTATTTTCTTTATGGGTGGTCAGTAAATACAAATAACACCTCGAAGAAAGTTCTGTCTGCGTTGATAGCCAGGATCAGAGGACCATTCCAGTTGTTGCGCTGCATTATGGTGATCGTTACCTCGCAATGGACGGCGCGTAATCTTTGTAGTCCATGGAGACCACTCCGGTCATAAACGGGAGACGACGGTAATGACCAGCAGGAAGGTTGGGGTGAAAACAAATTCTCTATAGCGATTTCTGAGGGTAGACTTTGTTGAGCAGAGATGATGAGAAGATACGGTACACCATAGGGCAGGGACTGAAGGGAATCCAGCTTGAAG
The DNA here is from genome assembly GCA_030522465.1 of Rhipicephalus appendiculatus. Lineage (NCBI taxonomy): Eukaryota > Metazoa > Arthropoda > Arachnida > Ixodida > Ixodidae > Rhipicephalus > Rhipicephalus appendiculatus. Next base: position 71,615 of record JALIZH010032968.1, read on the forward strand.
GCATGCTGTTACCGTCCTGACTTTGCGTGCGTGTGTGTGTGTGTGTGTGTGTGTGTGTGTTTGTGTGTGTGTGTTTGTGTGTGTGTGTGCGCGTGCGTGCGTGCGTGCGTGCGTGCGTTATTATTCAGCTAATTTAGATTCTCTAATCAGTGTCGCGTTACGTTATCAGCTTGAAAGAATGCATTATAGACGAGTTGTATTGCTTAACGAAAGGCTTGTGTTTAAATTGGAATTGGTCACGACAGTACTCGCAAAAACGATATAAGTTTCCTTTCTGTACTGAGAAGAATTCGATTTCATACTTGATTTTTGTTTTGTTTGTGCTGAAAATACAGTATACTATCGGTGCAATCATGAAAAAGAATGAATGAAGGAAAATAGGACGAGCACCAACACCGACGGCCATTCGCAGACATTGGAAGCGTTTGGAATGTTTATTTCTGTTTTCCTTGCACCATTTCTTTGCTGCGTTTAGTGCACGGCCGATTTAAAGGCGCTATTTCATCTGCATATCACCGGGTTCATATAGATCGAAAACGAAAAAACTAAAATGCTAAGTGGTACCGCCTCCACCGTTTACGCGATACAAGTTCAGCGAAGTTGAAGTGCATTGCAGGTTGCGCATAATGAAAGCGCTTCCATCGAAGTTAATGGGCCTGTACATCAACCAAAAAGCAGTATCAATAAATTAGAATGCTATGGCGAATGGGAAAGCATGAAAATAACAGCGATACCAAAGAGCACTTATCCGATTTCGAGCTGCCTTGTAGAAAATTTCTTTGCGGCCATACGGCTCAGTATAGTACACCATTACGGGTCAGCAAACGCAAAACTCTGCGTTCGTGAGCTTTTCTTTCTTTAACTCCACCCAAATTTCCTGCTTGGTAGGTCAGCGTGACGTGGCTGATTTAAAGAGTTGTTCGTAAATTAAAAGCATTGTAGTTTAGGTTAAAATTAGAATAAAATAATGCTCTCGCTTTTCAAGGCCACGATGTTTATAAGAGCATTGCATTACCCGGTGGTCTTTTGAATAGATTTCACTATTGGAGTGTTTTTTTTACATGTATTTAAATCTAAGAACAAGCGTGTTCTTTCACTTTGGCTCTACCATTGTAATGTAAGTAAATTATGGCTCCGCCGGCTCCGGCCCAAACAATAAATTGTTCGACAATCAAAATTCAGTAGTATTAGGTTATTAAAAGCGTGTCGCGAATAAAGCAAGCTTGGTAAGCTTCCTTGGACAGCGAAAAGCGGAAACAAAAGCTGCAGCAAGTTCGCACGTTGCGCAATTTCAGCGATTTTATAGAGTTCGTTCAGTGGAGTCAAACGATCAATAGATACTAAATACGCCAGGAGATACCAAGTTTTACCGTGGAGTTGCTACGCTTCTCAGAGCAAAGAAGGTAACAGCGCAAAAGGAACAAGGACGACAAAGAAACGAAAACCACGGGACAAGCGCTGACTGCCAACTGGATGTTTATTACATGAAAACCAGCCTATTTATACATTTTCAGAAGAACATGCGCACATCGAACACTCGCAATCACGATTACAATCTTTCTTTCAGGAAGTCTATTTCCTTCTGCGATAGTACAAGTGAGGGCGAACTAACACAATTGTCACCTTCGTGACTGATCGAAAACGCCTCTAAAATTTCTCTTTCTTTCTTAGATTTTCCTTTACCTATATATTTTGTTTTTGAAAACATGGGAACACATGCGCACTTCTTGCAATAGTCAACTAAATGGCTACCGTATCCATTTTTTACGTTATTGCCGAGCTGACGAGCGCTATCATTAAAACACTGTCCTGTTTGACCAATATACACTTTCCCACAGCTCATAGGAATTTGATACACCACATTACTCGTGCAATCAGTGTAACGGGTTTTGTGATTAGCGGTGCACCGCGCATGTCGATAGTGCGTGTCGGGTAACGATGGTTATAGTTTGTTCGCAGATTACGGCGGGCGGCTGGCACCAAGATTTCCGCTGTTAAAAATTTGTTAATTGGCTTTTTAATTAGTGACTTCAGGGCAGTTGTCTAAATTTCAAAGTTGTAGTGCAGGTCGAATTGTGGCATTCTCGTTTAAAAAAGAATCCCGAAAGTAGCAGGTAATTTTAAACCAATGTGAATTTTAGGGCGATGTCGAAATTGACGGTGGCCGGCGGGTAGGAAACGCGGACACTCTGTAACGCCGGACCGCCACTACACGTGACAAGCAAGTGGCGAAATTTGAATCGAGGCGTGGCGAAGCAAAATATGGTCTGGAAAATCGGGAAGCTTTCTGAAAATAGCCAAGTAGACAGAGCGATGTGTGGTGCTTACATTTTTTGAAGCTATAAGCCGGCGCGGCAAACTATTTCACCTGTCGGCAGAAAGAAACGCCACAGTGGCTGTCTCCGAATTTTATGTTTTACAAAGAAGGAGTTGATATTGCGGTTTGCTTGCGCACAGTTCGAAAGAACCGGATAAGCACCAAACACCGCACGCAACGATAAAGCAATTACTTGCCGCTGCTCACGAAAAGATAGGGCCGCGACGCATATTGATTCAAATCTCGTCACTTAATTGTCAGAGGTACTTCCGGCCTGACTAAAACGTGTCGTTGCGCTAAGTGCGTGCTGAATGCGACCAGTTTCGATATCACCCTTCAAATTTGATTGTGAATATCTCGAATCCCGTGCTACTGAAATAATTTCTAAAAAATGGGTAGGCCTTAAATCATCATGCACTCACCTTTCTAATATAAGCAGCTGCCATCAAGCCAATAAATAAGTAGGTAATTACCGAGTTCTTGTTAATTAGTCGCCACAGTGTGCATTCAGTGCTCAAATTATTTTCGCCTCGACGTGGAGTTGGTGTTCGGAAACTAAAGGAGCCTTATTGTCACAGGATTTTCATAAAAACGTGTATTGTTTAAAAAATAGTATTCTATATGACTAAACTTATTACCCTAGAGCATCCGTGCAACATGATATATTTACACAGAAAACGACGAACGGGACCGAGAGGACCGTCTCTGTGCTGTAGTGTTACTGTTCGCGCTGTTTCTTGTTTCTCTGGACTTGTACCAAGCGCGCCAAACAAGCATTCTAGTGCGGTACCTATATTTTCACTGAAGCACTTCAATAAAACTTCTGGTTATGGTGAACATGAGCTACTCCGGCGCATTGAAGCAATCAAAATACTAACTGAAAAGAGGAAAAGATGGCGGGCTGAGTAATCTCTATGTGTTTCTCCGTAATGTACTTAGTTGAAACACAGCGACGTAGTAGAGTACAGCACAACAGAGGGGCTCACCAACAGCATGTGTGCGCATTCCCAGCGTCATTTTGACTGCACATTGCCAAGCCAAACGCATAAGCGAATTGCATGATGCCACGATGGAAGGAACGTGCGACGCAAAACACATTTGCATCCCAAGGGAGGGCCAGCACGGCTCCGCGTACGCGCAGCGTCGGTCCTCGCGAAATGGAAATTACGCTGTGAAGATGGGAGTAGCGTTGCGTTGATTGGATCGTGTTTTGTCCGGGACACGCTCAAATTACCGAAAGAGAAGACCACCGAGCACAAGTAAACTAGAAGTCGAGATAAGTATGTTAAGCAACAAGAACTGCGCAACCTTGCGGACTGCACACCAATATGCCCGTGATAACGAGATTCCTGTGGCTGTTATAGATAGATAGATAGATAGATAGATAGATAGATAGATAGATAGATAGATAGATAGATAGATAGATAGATAGATAGATAGATAGATAGATAGATAGATAGATAGATAGATAGATAGATAGATAGATAGATAGATAGATAGATAGATAGATAGATAGATAGATAGATAGATAGATAGATAGATAGATAGATAGATAGATAGATAGATAGATAGATAGATAGATAGATAGATAGATAGATAGATAGATAGATAGATAGATAGATAGATAGATAGATAGATAGATAGATAGATAGATAGATAGATAGATAGATAGATAGATAGATAGATAGATAGATAGATAGATAGATAGATAGATAGATAGATAGATAGATAGATAGATAGATAGATAGATAGATAGATAGATAGATAGATAGATAGATAGATAGATAGATAGATAGATAGATAGATAGATAGATAGATAGATAGATAGATAGATAGATAGATAGATAGATAGATAGATAGATAGATAGATAGATAGATAGATAGATACGGAAGAAAGGCGCGCAGCTGACCCCCCTGCCAGGGCAACGACAACGAAGAAGCGGGCTTCACTCCGCTATGCACAAAGCGTGAGCAAGTCACTGTCAAGAATATTCCGAGACTACGAAGTGCAGGTCTTCCACATCCCTTCAAGCAAGCTGAAGCAACAACTCGTCCGAGTCAAAGACCGCCTTGAAAAGGAAACATACCCTGGCGTCGTTCACAAAATTCTGTGCCAGGACTGCCAGGCGTGCTATACAGGCTAGACTGGAAACTTTAAAACAAGACTGCAGCAGCACTGTAATGACGTAGCCAAATGACATACGGTTTCGAACGCCCTGGCAGAACATCATGAAAAAACTAGACACTGTCTTGTCAGGCAATCGGCTTCCATCGTCGGAAAAGCGAAAAGATTATCATCCCGCCTGCTGATCGAATCATTGTGCATAGAGTCTACTAGAAACACGATAAATCAGACACGGGGACCGCTCCCTGGGGTATACGCAAGCGCGTCGCGTCTTTCGACGCATGTATAATAAAGACCACCATGCATTCGTTCATTGTGAACTAGGCACCCGTATTGGGCGCTGAAATGTCTATTCTGTTGTTTTGTGTCTTCTTTTTAATTGGCGAGTGTACGTTTTCTTGAACCAAGTGTTCGTTTCGAAATAGAAACAAAGTGTAGCATAAATCACATGCAACATCTCGTTAACTTGGACGAAAACAGAACGAGCTACCCTTTTCGGCAACCCGAAAACTGGTTGATGCCAACAGCACGCATAAACACCGGGAAAGACGGCCTCCAGCATACGCTTCCCTCCCTTCTAAATGCCTACACATATGCAAACTTTAACCTGCTTATCTGCACTCAAAAGAAACTTCGTTCGATGCATAAGCATGCAGCCGAAAATATACTTTAGGCTTGGTAAAATTCAAACAGAATGTTGCTCCCTCCTCTCTATCTGTATTTTTTTTCTGTTATTTGACACATGATGGTCTTAACAATGTGCTATTATGATTATTATTTTGACGACGCAATTTACGCTGTTTGTACAAAGTGTACATAAGACCCTGTTTGCTCATATTCTTGTCTGTCTTGCTAAGCAGAGTTTTTTTTTTCACCTCCTTTTTTACATGAAGTCGTGTGTGTGTGACGGTTTTGCTTTGAGCTGGCTTTCGCTGTCGCCTTGTACTTAGGGGCTGTGGCTTGGTCAAGCTGCTTATCACAGCTTTTTCTGCAGCTTCCCTGTCACTGTATCTTCTTGAGGCAGAAATAAAATTATTATTATTATTATTATTATTATTATTATTATTATTATTATTATTATTATTATTATTATTATTATTATTATTATTATTATTATTATTATTATAGCGGAAGGAAGAGTACACCTTTCTTTGAACTCTCTCTAAACGCCTATATAAACAGGACCACATTTCATATATTGAAATATTAGAATTATTATCTGACAGGCCGGCTGAGTTTTGGAAATATGTACGCAAGCGGTCTAGCAAAAGTGGGGAGTCCTTCAGGCCACTGGACTCAAACGGTGTTGAAGTGCACGCCATCGTTGACTGTTTTGCCACGCATTTCTCATCCGTTTATATGGCCTCGGACTACAGCACTGAGATCGGACAACAGCCCAAAACAGTTAGCACATCTAGTGGTTTGTCGCTGGATGAATATCTCATCTGCTCATGCATTAAGTGCGTGAAACCGTCCTTATCATGTGGCCCATATGGAATCCCATCCGCCATACTAAAGGCTTATGGTAGCATATTTGCCCCAGTACTCACTACAATATTTAATAAGTGTCTAAAAACTTCCACATTTCTCAGCATGTGAAACACTGCGCGTGTTTTTCCAGTATTTAAGTCGGGCTCCAAAACTGATATTTCTAATTATCGCCAGATTTCTCTACTGTGCGCCACATCAAAGATCTTTGAGCTGGCTCTTCTCAACACATTGTATTTTACCTGAAAAGTTCATTGATTCCGAATCAACACGGGTTTCTCGCTGGCCGCTCAACTACCACAAATCTTGCCAGTTTCATGACGCAGATCTCCCCACCTATTTCTCAGAGAGGACAGGTTGACGTAGTCTACTGTGACCTGAGGAAGGCTTTTGACGTAGTCAGCCACTCCCTGATCCTGGTTAAACTTGCACTCTTTTGGTGTTGACTCGTCTGTTGTGAATCTCCTGCATAGCTATCTGCTTAATAGATCATGTTATGTTGCCATAAATGGCCAAACATCTTCCTTGTACAAAGTGACTAGCGGGGTCCCTCAAGGGTCGGTATTAGGCCCACTCTTATTCTTAATTTACGTTAATGATGTTTCTTTTGCAATTCATCAAATCTTCTTTTCTCTTGTAAGCCGATGACATCAAGATATTTAAGGAAATTCATTCAACTAACGACCGTCGCTTGCTGCAGTCAGATTTGTGTTCTTTCTCCGCATGGTGTAACAACAATAACCTTTCCCTGAATACCTCAAAGACCAAATTCATGAGCATATCGCGCAAAACATCTATCGTGTCTTTTCCATACTCTGTCAATACCGTTTCGTTATGTAAGGTTTACGAGATCAGTGATCTCGGTGTTGTTTTTGATAGCACGTTAAATTTTTCTGCTCACACTAAACGTGCTGCCATGAGGGGCCTTCGTTCTCTCGGCTGTGTTTGCAGAATCTCTCGAGAATTCAGTTCTCCTACATCCTTCCACAAATTGTACACCGCAATATGTCTTCCTCAACTTGAGTATGCATCTGTGATCTGGAATGACATTGCTAAATCCAGCAGTAACGCCATTGAGCGAGTCCAGCAAAATTCCAAAGCATTCACAACCTTCGTTTTGCTAGAAATGACTCTGGATCTTGTTCTAACACTGCTGGGTCATTATCATTGCCATCACTTTACTGCCAACGAAATCGCGCTGACCTGTTATTTCTTTACAAGCTAGTTCACGGTATGGTATGATATCCAGCCCCCTACATCTCAATTGTATTATTTTTCGAATTCAGCGTAAGTTAACCAGAGAGAATCGACCGTTTCATGTACTTGCCAGCTTCTTCCAACACTCTACCGTTCACAGAATACAAACTCTCACAATGTTAACTTTCTTGATCTTTATGTTTTTCATTGTCCACAGTCGTTGTTTTTATCCCAGCTATGCACTGCCTTAACATAATTTTGCACAATGTACAAACTCTTACCTTTTCCGTCTTTCAGGAAGCCTTCCGCATAGTTGTGTATATTCCACATTATTTTTCACTCTGATTCCATGATTCTTGCGTTGCCTTTTTATTCTTCCCCTTTTGCATTGATTTCTTTTTTGTTTATGCGATACCGCGCTTTTTATTTCATGTCTCTTTCTGAAGACTGTCTGCATTGTATTGTTTATTATTATTTTTTTTATTTCTGCGTGCGCCTGCACAAGGACCTTACGGTTGTTTCTGGCCACGTAAACAAATGATTGATCATTATTATTATTATTATTATTATTATTATTATTATTATTATTATTATTATTATTATTATTATTATTATTACTATTATTATTATTATTATTTCGCACGCTTTACCGCCTGGATTGCTGCTAAATGTGTCTGGTGACGTGCATATTTTAGAAACTCCTCGCGGGCAAAACAAGCCTACCCTTGCGAGTTCCTGTTCCCTTTAGCAAATCCAAAACCACGTACCGTCGCATCCCTAAGCAATCTTATCATGAGGCAGGTACTTACGAGAGCCCGTTTCCTCGCTCAACGCAATGCAGTGAAGCCTAACGGAGAAAAGGAGTGTCTTTGCATTATTCCGCGGTTTTCTCCGGATGCCTGCGAGAGGAAACACAACATAAAGGGGCATTAAGACATCATTATTGCACAACGTGCTTGCATGCTCGAGAATGCACTTACACGGACTACTTTTCTAATGCCATTTGGAGTCCTCCGATTTAAGGCAAGTACGGTGCAAGCACCACGCTTGGGACACTGTTTCGTTAATGCGTCTCAGAAAGCACGACGGGTGCGCTTACGCAATTCTGCGAGTTGGTACTGTCGTATGCAAAGAGACGTAGGCACTGTTTTAATATTTTAAGAAAGCGTGAATATTGGATGACTCTGAAAGGTACGCGACTCGCCTCGATGCAGTCCGCTAGTATACGAGGCAAGCAAGCGAAGTAAAACAATAATATTCGATAACTTCACTCGAACCCTGTATTGTGTGCAATGAGACTCGTGAAATTAAAGCTTAACGCAAAATATTTAGGTGTTACTACGCATTCGGACAGTCGGATATATTCGTAGGGCATTTGAATAATGAGACCGTTGCGAATAATGCCCATATTCATATGTATGCGTTTTCTCAATACGAGGCACGGCCTATAGATATTCTGTATATGTAGGAAAAGGTTACGTGTTATCATGGATTCTCAATGCCAAATCGCCGTATTTAATATGGATTTCAATTCATCATATCATTGTATGTATATATATATATATATATATATATATATATATATATATATATATATATATATATATATGTGTGTGTGTGTGTGTGTGTGTGTGTGTGTGTGTGTGTGTGTGTGTGTGTGTGTGTGTGTGTGTGTAACGCATGAACAAGGCGATGGTAGGAGAAGCCGACGGAGAAGAAGTGCGCGTGCATTAGAATAAATGGATGGCATCCGAACCACGACGTATCTCTGTTCTCTAGCGTCACACAAGTCGACAGGATCGACCTCATCAACCTGCCATGGCTAGGCCAAAGCCTCCGCTCAACATACCGAAGTACAACGGAACACCAGAAGACGTCCCCGTCGACAAGTGGCTACTCTTTTTCGACACGAAGGCTACCGAGGCATCATGGACACACCGCGATCGGGTCAGTCCCTTCAGCGAATACATCGAAGGGGAAGCGTTAAAGTGGTACCTGACAGAGATTTTCGGCAACGACGAGACATGGGACGATATAAAGCGCGACATGCGAAATGGCTTTGCTACGACTGACGGAGATGCCTTTCGTCTCTTCATCCACTACCGGCTAAAAGGAAGGCAGACCATCAAGGATTACTACGACGAGAAAAAACGACTGGGCTCCTTGGCCGACCTTAAAGAGTGCCACATCATTCCCGGACTGACTGCCGGTGTTCCTCCTGATGTGAAACTAGCGCTCGCCGGACTGTCATTCAACTCGTCAACAGAGTGGCTCGCCGCTGCCCAACGGGTCGAGACATCTTTAAGACGGGTGTGAGGAATTTCCGTTACTCGTACTCCTAGTATTACATCAAGAGTTCCACGTCTCTTCAGCAGAACGCAGCAGCCAACATTGACTTCTCAACCGCGTGTCCCACAAAATGAATGCAGATACTGCTCAGCTGCTGGTTTCCCACGATAGTTTCGTTGGCACAACGAATGTCAGCGCCGCGGCAACGTGTCCGCTATTGAGACTAGACCGGGAAACGAGGAGAGCGACCCAGAGTTTCATTAATACAGTTCGATGCTCTCATCAACGGAAGTCCAGTAACTGCAATTCTTGATACAGGAGCAACAATTACTTGTATCAGTGAAGATGTGTACAAACAGCTCTGTTGTGACGTCAGTTGGGTGGACTGCTTGCGTGCTCACAAGCTACTGCTGCCTGCGCATGCGCCAAGCGATAGCGTGTGTACATATATACAGGCCAGAGTATCGTGTGGGCGTTGTTTTTCTGTTCTGACTTCTTGTGTTGAGGATGTCAGTGTGCGCCTCGAGAATAAAGACCTTCTACCACATGCCCGGTGTCATTCTACAACAGCTCAAGCTTCAGTTGATGAGAGACTCCAGCATCATGGTGCAGCAAGTTACTTCAAGCATTCGAACTTTGGGTCGCGTAAGCATTCAATTGCAAATTGGGAATGTCACAAAGAAAGGTTATGTACACGTTCTGCGCGGCATAAGAACACAATTAATTCTTGGCCTAGACAGCGCTTCGTACTTCAATCTTTCTGTAAATTTGGAAAGCCAGTCAGTAACACAAGGACGTGAAAATTTGAACCTGTCGAATCACTATGAAAGGAAAACCACTAAAGCACCGCTGATGAGAACCCTGAATTCAGAAAACTTGCCAGAACATGAATCAGCAGTGCTCGACTCTCTTCAACCCTCTATTGCATGGCGTCCCATATTTGGCACATACCGATTAACATTTTTTATAGCGGGCGCAAGATGACCAGTGGAGAATGTGACACAGTTAGAGTAATCCTTAGAGTTACGTGCACTAAATATCAAAAAAAGCGCTGCCATCCCTAGAGCAGTATGAAATCTAGGCATGAAATAGATTTCACGGTGCACGTGCAAACTCGGATCATGAACAACAGTGACTGCTATATTTTTCTTGCAACCATTTTCTCGTTGCAGAAGCAAGAAAAAAATTATTTTGGCATATCTCGTGGCTTTGAAAATTCATGCTCATTAAGGCTCTTCTCAATTCCGTTTTCCACTACGGTATATAGTCGGAAATCGGTATGTGCCATATTTGGCACAGTATGCATGGGAGTGATGAAATGTGCAATATGATGCCCTCTATGTTTTGTTGCACAGTGCAAATACAAACAAAAAGAAATCTTCTGAGATCATGCAGCACAGCTCGTTTTTGCCAGATTTCAGTTGTGGCGGTAGCTTTTGAGATGCTTCACGAAAATATCGAGTGTCAGCAGCGGTACCTGGCAATTTTTTTGTTATGTTATTGGCGTGGGTGCACGAAAAAATTATGTGAAGTGTAACCAGTGCACGGCGATATTTAGCTTTTACGATTTGTCGACAACTGACGCTCACAACCACAAGTCAGCGGTTGGAAATTCGGGCAGGAAAGTACAGCAAGGCGGCACCATGCGAAGAACCAAACGCGTAAGCGGCCATCTTGCACGTAGATGTCGGCAGTCAGATGCACTAACCAAAATGTTCAATTATGCCTGAACACAGGAAGCAATTGCTTAGCTTTATTCCACAAATCAAACTAAAAAGACCGCAATCAGTGAGATTTTGTTTTTCAGCCATGGCAGCAAGTTTGCTTGCCCACGTGCATAGTGTGCCATATTTGGCACAAACCTCTATCTTCAGTAATACAGTCGCAATAAATCTGAAAATTTTTGTACATGTTATTCTTCATGTAGTTAATGATAAAACATGATCAAATAATTTTTCAATTGATTTTTTCATAATTCATGCAATAGAGGGTTAAATAAGTATGACGAGATCTTCTCGAAATCCCAGACAGATATTGGATGCATCACTACTGAGCAACACAGGATTGCACTTACCAATGCTGTCCCTATTCATCGAGCACCATACAGATGTTCACAGGCCGACAAAGCGGACATTAACAAACAAGTTGACGCCCTCATTAAGCAAGGTGTTGTGAGGCCTTCGTTGTCGCCCTATGCCGCACCGGTCATCTTAGCGGAAAAGAAAGGCGAAGGACGTACTCGTCTATGTATTGACTATCGCAAGCTCAATGCCATAACGGTACCCGACTATCAACCAATTCCACGTATAAATGACATTCTGGACCGCTTGGGAAAGGCGAACTTTTTCACTACGCTAGATGTAACATCGGGATACTGGCATGTCCGAATGCATTCCGACGACGTTCAAAAAACTGCGTTTGTCACGACTAATGGTCATTATGAGTGGTTGGTAATGCCGTTCGGGTTAAAGAACGCTCCGGCTACATTTGAAAGAGCCATGAAATCAATAATAGCCAAACATCAGCTCACTAATGTTAGAAATTACATTGACGATGTGGTCGTATACTCAGAGACATTTGACGATCATATACGACACCTCGAGGCACTGTTGAAAGCTCTTAAAGACGAGAACGTAAAACTGAAACGGAAAAAGTGCCAATTCGCAAGATCCAGCATTGAATACTTGGGCCACAAAATTTCACGAGGAATAGTGACACCTAAGCAAAGTAACGTGGCGGCAATACTCAAATTTCCGACACCTAAACGAGAGAAACACCTCCAGCGTTTCTTGGGCACTGTAAACACTTACCGTCAGTACATACCTCACTTCAGTGACCTCGCTCTCCCACTCACAAAACTACTCCACAAAGGAAGCAAGTGGACGTGGACAGAAGCCTGCGAGAAAGCTTTTCGGCAACTGAAGGAGCGCATAACTGAAGAACCGGTGCTTCGCATATACGACACTTCGAAACCATGTACTGTGTACTGTGATGCATCTGGCGAAGGCATTAGTGCAGTGCTGAAGCAACCTGACAACAAAGGCAAAGAACATCCCGTTGCCTATTACTCCCGCAAACTACTTAAGCACGAGGTCAATTATGCTATTACAGAAAGAGAATGCCTTGCCATTATAGATGCCATTCATAAATGGCATTGCTACCTTCATGGAAAGCCATTCACTGTTGTAACGGATCACTCTGCACTACAGGGGCTGAAGAATATTAAGAATCCTCAAGGTCGTCTCTTCAGGTGGTCGTTGAAACTATCGATGTATGAAGTAAACATCAAACATAAAAAAGGCATTAGCTACGTCGAAGCAGATGCACTCTCCAGAGCCCCAATAGTTCAACTTCTGTCCCACGATGAACTTCAACGATGCAGCAATGAGCGCCCAAAAGGAACGTATTCGTTGGAAAACAACGTCGTCATCGTCAATAGAAAAGGGCTAAGGAAGATCTATGTGCCCCATGAACTACGCCCAACCATTCTTAAGAACGCACATCAACATTTTGGGCATGTCGGAGAGAAGAAGACACTATCACTCTTGTCGCCGCAATATTATTGGCCGGATATGGTAACCGATGTTGCCACCTACATTCGGCATTGTGATACATGCCAGAGATGCAAGAAGACGAAAAAAAAAAAGCCGCCAGATCACACGCACTGTGGGAATCGATGTAATGCGAAGCAGCCAGGAAGGAGCAAATCCTGCTTTACATAATTTGCATGTCGTGTTTGACATGTTAGGACCTGTCATTTATGTTCGTCAGTCACGTCGCGCAATACCAATTTTGGTGTATGTCAAGCTAGCGGAACTGGACGCAAGCGCACCATGAGCGTGGCATGTAAATGGGGTTGTAGATGACACGCATGCCAAGATTTTCATGTTACCACCTGCCACTCATGTTCGTTATAAAATCATGTCACTCAATACCAAGTTTGGTGTATATCAAGCTAACGAAACGGGTGCGAGCGCACCATGAGCGTGGCATGCAAGTCATGTCGCACATGACGTCATAATTTTCATATCACCACTTGTCATTTATGTTCGTCATACAGTCACGTCACTCAATCCCAAATTTGGTGTATATCAAGCTAACGAAACGGCCGCGAGCGCACCATGAGCGTGGAATGCAAGTCATGTCGCACATGACAAGTCATGATTTTCATATTACCACTTGTCATTTACGTTCGTCATACAGTCACGTCACTCAATCCCAAAATTTGCTGTATATCAAGCTAACGAAACGGCCGCGAGCACGCCATGAGCGTGGAATGCAAGTTATGTCGCTCATGACATGTGATGATTTCCATATTACCACTTCTCATTTATGTTTGTCATACAGTCACGTCACTCAATACCAAGTTTGGTGTATATCAAGCTAACGAAACGGGCGCGAGCGCGCCATGAGCGTGGCATGCAAGTCATGTCGCACATGACAAGTCATGATTTTCACATTACCACTTGTCTTTTATGTTCGTCATACAGTCACGTCACTCAATACCAAGTATGGTGTATATCAAGCTAACGAAACGGGCGCGAGCGCGTCATGAGCGTGGCATGCAAGTCATGTCGCACATGACAAGTCATGATTTTCATATTACCACTTGTCATTTATGTTCGTCATACAGTCACGTCACTCAATCCCAAATTTGGTGTATATCAAGCTAACATAGAGTTAATATAACAGACTCTAGAGGAAAAGCTGGGCCACTAAAGCTATAACCACGCGAGCGGCGACATCTTGGAACGTTGTCACAGTTGCCATTACAGTAATTTACAGAAGCGCTAAATATGGCTTTTGAAAACACTCAAATTCTCGCAATAAAAATAGTAAACAAGCGTGTTTACGTATTATAAACGAACGGAAATTGTTTGATGTTCATACCAACTACTTTTAGGAAAGATACAACAGCCATTTATGCAAGTTACTGCACGCGGAAAGGAGCGTTTGCAGGTTTGTTTACTAGATGGCGCCACCATCCTTGTATCGTGTCAACATTTCTGAGCGTTGCCGCGCAGCGTGCGGCCGATTGCGCCGGCTTACTTGCGTGCGTGTTTTTTGTTGCCACGAGCTAAAAGCTCGACTTTATGTGACAGTCTCTTAACTGCGATGCAATAGAGAGCCACGAAACAAGCAAAAATGCCAGGGGTTATTGCAGCATGCAGTGGCGAGCGCGAGTGAACGTCACCCGAAAGCCGAGTATCGTTCCATCATGGCGGCTCCCGAGCGGTTATAGGTTTTAATGCATGGACCCTATGGGGAGCTTTTCCTCTAGAGTCAGTATATTAACTCTATGCAAGCTAACGAAACGGCCGCGAGCGCGCCATGAGCGTGGCATGCAAGTCATGTCGCTCATGACATGTCATGATTTCCATATTACCACTTGTCATTTATGTTAAGGTCGCAGGTTCGGATCCTGCCGATGGCAAGTTATCTTTTCGTCCACTTTTCTTTCTTCACATTTACATTACAATTACTTCTAATAACGTCCCCTATACTTTCCTTGGCATCATTGTCTGTTAGTTCTCATTAATGATGTCTTTAGCAAAAGCAAACGAGCCCTTAAGGTCACACTTCTTTCCTTCGTTCATAGCGAGGGTCTCGTTCTGGCAGACTTGTTGTCTTCAGGTAGTATGCGAGGGATTATTATTCAGCTGCCAGCTCGTAATAAGATCAAGTGCTACGTGACGCCTACAGGCAAAGAGTGTTCCACACTCGCCGTAATGGGAACAGGCGGCGCTGACTGACGCTCCCACGTTTAAAATGCCCATATATACCCTATAATGTGGACGGAGGGATGACCGCCACCGTAGCTCAGTGGTAGAGCATCGGACGCGTTATTCGAAGGTCGCAGGTTCGGATCCTGCCGATGGCAAGTTATCTCTTCGTCCACTTTCCTTTCTTCACATTTACATTACAATTACTTCTAATAACGTCCCCTATACTTTCCTTGGCATCATTGTCTGTTAGTTCTCATTAATGATGTCTTTAGCAAAGCAAACGAGCCCTTAAAGTTCACACTTCTTTCCTTCATACAGTCATGTCACTCAATACCAAATTTGTATATCAAGCTAACGAAACGGCCGCGAGCGCGCCATGAGCGTGGCATGCAAGTCATGCCGCACATGACAAGTCATTATTTGCATATTGCCACCTGTCATTTATGTTCGTCATACAGTCACGTCACTCAATCCCAAATTTGGTGTATATCAAGCTAACGAAACGGCCGCGAGCGCACCATGACGTGGCATGCAAATCATACTTTTCATGACAAGTCAGTCATGATTTTCATGATATGACCAGCCATTTACGTTCGTCATAGAGTCATGTTATGCCATACCAAATTTGGTATAAATCCCATTAACGATACGGCCAGGAGAGCACAAAGTCGTAGGCGGCTAGATAGATAGATAGCTAGATAGATACGCTCAAAGTCGCTGAAGTTCGCTAAGAAATGCTTCGCATTTAAAAGTTCCTTTTCGTTATTTCCTTGTCCCTGCTCATTTTGCGCGTTTTTACGCACGCACCAACGTTCTCATGCTCGATCACTGGAACTAGGCCACGCTGATGCAGCGTGACACACGATTTTAAATGCGAAGCATTTCTTAGCGAACTTCGGCGACTTTGAGCGTATCTATCTATCTAGCTATCTATCTATCTAGCCGCCTACGACTTTGTGCTCTCCTGGCCTTATCGTTAATTGGATTTATACCAAATTTGGTATGGCATAACATGACTGTATGACGAACATAAATGGCTGGTCATATCATGAAAATCTTGACTAACTTGTCATGAAAAGTATGATTTACATGCCACGCTCATGGCGCGCTCGCGGCCGTTTCGTTAGCTTGATATACACCAAATTTGGGATTGAGTGACATGACTGTATGACGAACATAAATGACAAGTGGTAATATGAAAATCATGACTTCATGAGCGACATGACTTGCATTCCACGCTCATAGCGCGCTTGCGGCCGTTTCGTTAGCTTGATATACACCAAATTTGGTATTGAGTGACATGACTGTATGACGAACATAAATGACTAGTGGTAATATGGAAATCATATGTCATGAGCGACATGACTTGCATGCCAAGCTCATAGCGCGCTCGCGGCCGTTTCGTTAGCTTGATATACACCAAATTTGGTATTGAGTGACATGACTGTATGACGAACATAAATGACAAGTGGTAATATGGAAATCATGACTTGTCATGTGCGACATGACTTGCATGCCACGCTCATGGCGTGCTCGCGGCCCTTTCGTTACCTTGAGATACACCAAATTTGGTATTGAGTGAGATGACTGTATGACGAACAGAAATGACTAGTGCTAATATGGAAATCATGACATGTCATGAGCGACATGACTTGCATTCCACGCTCATGGCGCGCTCGCGGCCGTTTCGTTAGCTTGAGATACAGCAAATTTGGTATTGAGTGACATGACTGTATCACGAACATAAATGACAAGTGGTAATATGGAAATCATGACTTGTCATGTGCGACATGACTTGCATGCCACGCTCATGGCGTGCTCGCGGCCGTTTCGTTAGCTTGAGATACACCAAATTTGGTATTGAGTGACATGACTGTATGAAGAACATAAATGACTAGTGGTAGTATGAAAATCATGACATGTCATGAGCGACATGACTTGCATTCCACGCTCATGGCGCGCTCGCGGCCGTTTCGTTAGCTTGATATACACCAAATTTGGTATTGAGTGACATGACTATATAACGAACATAAGTGGCAGGTGGTAACATGAAAATCTTGGCATGCATGTCATCTACAATGTCATTTACATGCCACGCTCATGGTGCGCTTGCGTCCAGTTCGCTAGCTTGACATACACAAAAATTGGTATATCGCGACGTGAATGTATGTTGAACACAAATGACCAGTCGTAACATGTAAAACATGACATGCAAATTATGTAAAGCATGATTTGCTCATTACTGGCTGCTTCGCATTACATCGATTCCCACAGTGCGTGGAATCTGCCGGTTTTTTTGCATTCTGCTGTTGCCCCCCGCACTAACACAACGCTTAAAGATGGGTAAGCTCCCTTCCGCACCGCCTTATTAAAGTTAAGTAGACTTCAAGTGCCCTGTGTGGAAACGCAGCGCCAAAAACTACAGCGCGTAGCAGACGCCCCTTGCTTTCCGCGCGCTCCCGAGCGCGGAAAGCCTACGGGTCCGGCGCAGCAGCGGCGCGGCGCGGCAGTTCAACATAAAAGGCCCATGCGGGAGCCGGCGCTTTGGACTCTCCCCCTATTCTAGGTCATTCTAGCTATGACGAAGGACGACAGCATGAATGAAGAAGTCGGCGACATCACTAGCGGTGGCTCTTTCAAGCGGTCGCGTTTCGCAGTAACGGGTTAAATAATCCGTCGCAACTACTATCCAGCGGTTACCAGTTGAAGATTTGCGAAATGAACCAAGTTAGTCCGTGCCAACTTACTGAAGAGGCGCTCGTGGGGGGTTCAACGGGTTGTAAAAAGCCAGCAGGTTTCATGGGCGGAGTCTTGCGCCGCTGGCAGTCTCGGCAGGTTTTAACGTAATGCTTGACATTGCGGGAGAGTTTAGGCCAGTAGTATTTGTGGCGGATACGCGCGAGAGTACGCGTGAACCCCAAATGTCCAGAAGACAGTTCGTCGTGACACGCACTGAGGATCTCTTCGCGCATCTTAGATGGTACCACCAGAAGATCGCTTTGAGCGCTAGGGTCAAAGCTGTGCTTGTATAAGATGTTGTTGCGGAGGAAAAATGTCGAAATTGTGCGCCTGAACGTCCGCGGTGGATGCATAAGCTGTTCCTCAAGGAAGTCGATGAGTGGACGAAGCTCAGGGTCGTCACGCTGTCGCTGAGTCAAGTCAGACGTTGTGACGGCGCAGAGGAAACTGTCGTCGTCTGTTGGGTCCGGTGGAGCCTTTTCGACCGGGGCGCGTGACAGACAGTCAGCATCGGTGTACTTGCGTCCCGACTTGTAGACAACCGTAACGTTAAACTCTTGGAGGCGAAGACTCCATCGGGCGAGGCGGCCTGAGGGGTCTTTGAGGCCTGCACTAGGCGTGGTCGCTCGTGCGCGCGCTTATCTCGTGATTGGGACATTGGGGGGTGCTTTGTACGTCTTGTGCTTCCACCAGCAAGTTTGCTTTGAAGTTACAGTGGTTAAAGAGTGCACGAAGGTCACTTCGCTAGCCGCAGCGGCAGCGTTTACGAAAGGAGCGCGCGGCTCACACACGAAGTAACAATTGTGACAGTTGTTCGCGCTCGTCCTGTGTATACTTGTGCGTTCGTTTCGTGCGTCTTTCTTTACCTTTCAGCAGCGCGCTTTAGGTGTCGAGCTGCGACAGCTGTTAGTCTGCGCTCGTGCTGCGTATGCTCATTTCGTGCGTTCTTAGTCTGTTCTTCGCGTGACATTACAATTTGTTGCTGTAGCATTCATTCCTTCACCCTTGTGGCGAACATATGCCCAAGAAACGTTCAACTACCTCTGTGAAGACACGTTTCGCTTTCGTGTTACACCGATTCCGTTGACAGAGGGATCAGCCATGTCTTTTTTTTTTTAATCACTCGTGTTGACGCCGGTCGCTGACGCCCACAAGTCAATTTTTCGCGTTTGACGAAGCATCCAAGGCTTTCGCCTTAAAAACAACGGCAAGGTTAAAGAAATCGTCGAAATGAAAATTCCTACGCCTTTTTGCTGTGTGCTGAACAATAAAGCAGTACGCATGTGCGTATCTGGGCATGTGAAGCGGATAAGCGGATGAAATCTGCGTCGGACAGTATAAATATACGCGCAATTTTCCAATGTAGGTTGTTGAAAGTTCAGCGCTCGTCGTCGTCGTTTGTGTTCCTTCCGTCCGTTGTGTGTTTTTGCGCTGTAGTGTGCCAGAATCATGTACAAACAAGCCCAACTCGCCACTTTAATAAAGGAGTACGTCCTCACTCTAGACCCAGGTTTTGTGAACTCTGTTGAGTGAGCACTTTTTAGCAGTGAAGGACTGGGACTAAGGGCGTGAGTGTTCGTCCGTGTTCCTGTGGGTACAGTCTTGTGCTGGTTCATTACTTTGCGATGGCAAGTAACATGCAAGGGAAGGGGAAACTGCAGGCGACACACGTTGGCACCAACCTCTCCCTATATATACTAAACAAAAAAAAATTGGGGTCGCTACGCCCTAGTGGTGCGAATACGTGCATATACTGCGGATACAGGGTATAATTCTAGAATGCTTGTACTCTCGCCTGCAGCAACGCAGTCATATGGTTTGCATAAATGCTTGTTCTGCTACCGTGCCTGGATAGTCGAGTTATTACGACGCTCGCCTTCCAACCGTGGGTACCGGGGTTCGAATTACACCTCGCCAACGAATTCTATTTTATTTTGCTTATTTCTCCACTTCTCTCTTCCTCCTTTCCTTCCTCCAGCGCGCTTTCTCATTGGCCCATCCCAGTTATTGCATTCCACGCCGGACAAATCGGCGGACGTGTCCTGGGAGTGACGCAGGAGGTCAAAAAGAGGACGAATCGAGCGTTTGCCGGTTGGTGAAGATTTGTTTAGAAAAACAGAGAGCTGAGCTATCCCGACTTCCTTCTTGTGTCCGTGTTTGCACGCCCTGTCTTTTAGAATGAAGATTGTGTGGTCGCGACTAACGGAGTTTCTCCGAGCTTGAGCAGCTCCGTCCTTAAAAGGATGAAGAAACACAAGCAGAGAGGCCCACAAAACGACAGGAAGGAGAAGATGAAAGCTTGCGATGAAAAATATCCGTCAACAGGGGTTGTGTGCTCGAGCCGACGTTTCGACAAGTGCACTTGTTAAAAGCACCGCAAGTGATTGCGTTCATCATATAAAATCTAGTTTTACCTGCACTAGTTCAAGCGGTATTTGCATGATCGAATGTTCATATTGTCGCAAACGGTACATAGGCGAAACGGGACAGCCTGTTGATGTTAGGTAAAAGGGTCATCGCGCGGACACGGCAAAGAATTTACCGACAGCAGTGGCACAGCATTTTAATGTAGAAGGTAACAACTTCAGCAATCTCAAACTATACATACTTCAGTCGAACTTCCGGTCCCCGAGAGACAGAGAATATACAAATTCAATACACTCCATCCAGCAGGTATAGACGTTTCTAAGAGGGCTCTTGAATCCATCCGATATGGTACGCACTCAACGAAAATCAATAAGAGTTAAGCCCTCCTTCTAGGAATTTCTAACCTACCATTGTTAAGTGGTGCTTCCTCTGACCACCACAATTCAGCTAAGCATCTAACCCCCCTTCCCCCCACTCTTTTTCTTGTCTTTGTATTCGCGGGATACCTGTTCTCTTTGACTCACAAAATTCGCCACGGCGGCCTCTCCCCTCATCTCGTGTTCCCGCATCCACAATTGCCCTCCCTCTCATTTGTTCAGATTGGAGGAGACAGTACGAAGCATGTACGCTCTAGCGCTAAGGAAATGAGTTCTAGCTTCGAAGAAGACAAGTCCACTTGTAGAAACGTCGGCTCGAGCACACAACCCCTGTTTACGAATTTTCTCAGCACAAGGTATATGCTTAGAATACCGCTTGGCTCTAATCAAAAGACTGTCAAACAAAACACACAGCGAATGGTGCGAAACCCATGACCTTTCGAGACTGCCGATTCCAAACAAGACAAGCAAGTTTGTTTATTCGCGGCTATAAAGAAACCGCGCCCGCTGCAAGTTGGCGGCCCAATCCCATAACGCACCAAGTTTACGGCAACCGCCAGCGAATATCGCTTCACCCAGATCGCCAGATGTAAGCGACAGCCACCGTGGTAGGTGTCACAAAACTAAAGTTATCGCGCCGAGCGACTCCGCATTATATTGCGGATAAAGCGCGAAGATGACACTGAGAGCGCTATAGATGAAAATTATCGAGTATATTATGAAACAAACAAAAGATGAAATCTCTTTCGGCATCTGTAAAGGCAGCGACCACATATGTCGACATCTAAAGTACCGGTACGCCGAGACGTTGTTTATATTATCCTACAACGGAGTACATATTTTCAAAGTTTTTTGTTATGTTATTTGAACATGAAGCGAGATAAGCGCTTCTCTATTCCACAGTGTCTTAGGCGACACAGCGGCCTTGCATAAGTCAAGCTTTATGTGCAAGATAGCCAACAATAACTGGGCAAAACTTTTTCGTTCTTTTTTTAGTTTAGTTTTGGGCTTTATTCCTGCACTCAGTAGACGAGAAAAGACAACCGCAAGAACACATTGAGACGGGCACCGAAGTATGGAGTTGCGTCGCGCCTGGTTTGTGGAGGAACCAAGCAGACGACACAAAGTCCGTTCAGCACGCGGTATGTTATGAACATGATCCTTTATCTGCGGTAATCATGTGCGCTGTTCACTCAGAGAAATGTGAACAAACGTAATGACAGGCCTACCACGACAAAATAGTGATTCAACTAAGAGACCTTCTTCGAAGTCTAAGCCGTTTCGTCTGGATACATGTCCGGGAAAAGAAAGATCTATTGAAACCGGATTTTGCTCCAGAGTTAAAACGTACTCAAAGCAGTTGGAAAAAAGGCCACGGCTAGCTTTGCATGATGTTTCTGTTGCAAGGCTAAAAGCACAGCGCAGCTGTGTTTTCTGTTATTCGATGGTTTTGCTCATTTCCGCCACGAAAAGTGATTGTCACTCTCCGCATTCTTCATTGTTGATGACGTCACGCGCGCACGTCAGCGCATACGAGCCCTACCCCCCCCCCCCCCCTTAATCGTTATAGTTGTGTATAATAGCAAACAAAGAACATATTTTCTAGACATCAGATATAAACACAGCTTCCTCCGTAACTCTTACTTTTCTTTCCTGAGCCACCACTTGCCCGTTCGGTTCACATGTTGTCAGCGTGTTCCCTGCAGGACGAACGCCCCCCCTCCCAACCAACCTCGTCCTATGCGAGCTGCTTCTATTTTCATCAATCTTCTCCTACGGGAAGAAAAAACTCAGTGGTGCGTGCTCACTGTGTCAGTCAGAAGACCCGCCCTGCAATGTCAGCGATTTCGGTCGTTATCGTTCAGTCCTGCTCTTCGCATTGTTCGCGGCTTATTGCACGAGTGATTTCTGCGTTGCTGACATTCTCCGTCCATTCTAAGCGCACGTGTGCCTGCGCGTCCCGGGACGTTTGCACTCCCGGGAGTCTACCACTTGGGCGTGTGGTGGCCGCCAACTGTGGATAGACATCGTCAGGGGCGCAGTTTTATGGCGAAAGCCCTAGACGGCTCATCAAACGGACAACGTTACCGTCGGCGACGTCGGCATCGACGAGAGTGATGCAGGAAATCGTGACGACGTAGTCGCAGCTTCAAAGACTTGTGACGTCAATATGACATCGCTTAATAAGACGTCACACAATGACGTTATCACATGACATCGTCGCTTGGTCAAAGGTGGGCCAATCACACAGGCACTGAAAAACGATTCGAGGAGCAGAAATATTCATACACTTCCAAACACGGAGCCAGTACAAAGCCACGATGGGTGCAGAAACCTCTCAAAAGGTGCGTGCGTGTGTTTGTGTGCGTGGGGGGGAGGGGCGATCAATAGAATCGATGAGAGAAAAGGCAGATGAGTTTCCCCTTAGAGTGACCTTAGGCAATTGCTCAAGGAACCGTGCGACTCTTGATAGACAGCGCCAGTATGCTGTTTCTCCCTTTGCCCAGAGGGGGGGCTGACACAGTCAGGGAAGAGGGAGTGCGGGGAGGAGGCATCAAGAGGGAGTGATTTTGTATTGTGGATGTTATGGTCAAATAGACGAGTCAATGTCGGAATCGGAGTTTGGAGGTTAGAGGAAGGCTCATCCCGGTGTTATATTGCATGGGCCGAACAGAATGCAGCCACTAATTCGGGCTGCTAAGGTATATTAACGAAATATTAACGCGATAACGTCAAGGAGCTCGTTTCGCGTGAATTCCGTTGTCGGCATCGTGTCGATGTACACGTCGTTGGTTGTTAGCAAAAACTCACCATCTTGTTTATTACCCAAAAGTTGATAAAGACGCTAATAAAATAAATAATAAATGCTCTCGGTTTGAGAAAGAATCGAACCAAGGCCGCCAGCGTGGGAAACAGGTGTTCTACGATAGAGCCTTGGGATTGCTTGAAATTGCTTCGAAAAAAAAAAACACTCTACGAATGAAGAAATCCCCTTAACGCATGGTTATATTGCGGGACAAAAGCGTATAATCCCGGCAGGCGTCTAAACATGTGATTTGCACAACCAGTGCGTGTTTTAAAGGCCCACTAATTACAAAACGCTCAGACATATTTAATTATCAGCTGCAAAATCAACACCAAAGTGAGCAGCTGAGTTTGGTTGAGGCTTGGGGCTAGCTGGTTCATGCTTATAACAGGTGAAAAAAAAATGCGGCAGATCCACGAAGTGAATGCTTCCTCCGTGGGATGGGGTGAAGCAGTGTGCATCGGATCATGAATCGTGGCCTTCTATTTGGTTCTGGTTAACAGCCTTTTATTTTGTTCTTGATAACATTTCGTTCTGGCATATGCTTTGATTGATGGGTGGTTAATAGTCGGTGTTTTTACGTTGTTGTGGCCTTTTATTTTGTTTGTTTTTTAAACCATATGCGCGCTATCTACGCTCTATAGATGGTATTGCGTACAGACGTTCCGCAGTTGTGCTTCGACTAGGGACTACGGCGAGCCTCGACGACAATGGTCATTCGTGAGGGCCTAAGGAGCTTCGCCCCTAAAACAGCCCAATACTCCGAGAAGACACCAGACGAAGAAGCACAGCAGCACTGTCGTCGTGCCTTCTTCGTTTTGTCTCCTGTCAGACTCTAGCGTTGTTGTTTTTTTCTTCCTCGAAGCTGCGTATGTTCACGTGTTTCCGTTCGGACGCGTTGTGGGCGTTTCGCTCATTCGCAAAAAGGAATAATAATGGTGTTGTGGGCATTCTAGGATAGCTTGAAACGCTCAATGCTACGCGCACAGTCATTCGTTTCCTTAAACGGTTGAGGAATGCATCGACTACCTAAGCCAGGCTGGCAGTTAAGAAGACGATGCGCACGGGACCCGATCACGCTATCACGTGCCACTCTTAAAGGCGAAGCACAAGCGTCTTCCAGGTTTTTGTGGCGTGACTGAGAACGAGGAAGAAAAACGAGAAAAGACAGGACAGTGTGGCGTCGTATCTGTTTTTTAGGGGCGAAGCTCCTTAAAGCGGCACCCGTTCGTCCCTCGTCGTTGTCGTAGTCGTAGTCGTAGTGCGTAACCAGTCTTACGCTTTGACCTCCAAGGTGGTGCCGGTGGGAGATTTCTCCTGTGCGTTGCTGAACAATAAAAAAATTCGCAGCGTGCGCGTTAACTAAAAGCCGAATTCTTCTGTCTCTCATTCCCCATTAGCAGCCATTGGCATGTTCCAGTAGGAAACGTTAAAAAAAAAAGCCGACTTCTGCTGTCTCTCATTCCCAGTAGCAGCCATTGTTTACCTCCAAGGTAGTGCCTGGTGAGATTTCTCCTGTGCGTGATTAAACAATAAAAATTTTGTTCAAAACGCCGTTGATTGATGAAATAAACCAACGAAAGACGCCAGATGTTTTCTAAAAGCAAAACGAAAAGACGCCAGATATTTCTAAAGCAAAACGAAAAGACGCCAGCTGCTTAACGAAAGACGCCAGGTGTTTTCTAAAGCAATGGTTTTATAATCAAAACCATATCGCGATACAGGTTTGTAGTTGACGATGCTCGTTGCCGTCGGTGTGTGCTCGTATGGATAAGGATGCCGCTGCAACCAGTGCAAGAACCACTTAGCTTACATTTCACCGACTACAAAGCGGTCATAATGAAAGGACAACGGAAACCAGCAATAAAAGTTTGATAAAACATTTAATCAATCGTTTCACGTCATTTTTATCGGGCGAATTAACGGAAGAAATTTCACGGTTTAACCGATGATTACTTCCAGGAGCTTCGCCCAATCTCATCATCATTCACCTCGTGGATCTGCCGTCAATTTTTTTTCCCTCGTTCTCAGGTGTGTCACAAATATTTCGTTAAGCTATGCACCAGCTCACCAAACGTCAACTCTGTTCAGGTATGCAGCCCTAGAAACCCGGTACGGCAGTAGCTCAGTCGTTTGGCACGTGGACGTCGCCGGAACAGGAGCGAGGGGCAGTATACGGCAGCAGTATTAAGGCGAAAGCCTTTAATGTATCATGATCACGTCCGTCTGTCCGCACGTCTGTCCGTGGCCTGGCACGGTGCCAGGTGGCCGCCGGGGCGCGCCAACGGACTCTGGTCGCGTCGGTCGCGCCTCGCGTCAGACTCTACAGCGCTCGCACTTTGCTTGCGTAGCTCGCTGTGCCCGGGTGCCCACTCATGCAAGATGGGAGACGCGCGCATCGCGTTCCATTCTGATCTACCCCGTCTCAATCAGCACAGGCGTTCGTCGAACACACTGGAATTTACAAAGTGTCCTTCTATTTTGCTGCTGTTTGGGAGTCACATAGGACGACTTCGCATTCCTGATCTGTCAGGGCCAGAGCGCTGGCCACTTCCTCCGCTATTCCACAAGAAATCGCAGTCCTTTCCTTTAAGGCTCGCAACTCAACACAGGCGGAGGAGGTCGCTATAACTTTAGCTCTCTCGCACCGAATTTTCCGAGTCATCACTACTGAATCTCGCGAAGCTTGCGCCGGCTACTTGGCAGGGTAAATTTCCCCCCTTTGCCTACAAAATTCAGCATGCGTGCACGAGGGCCGCCGACCCCACCCAAAAACGCTTGGTATGGACCTCAGGCCACCAGGGACTTCGAGGGAACGCGGCCGCAGACACTGCTGCCCAAGTGCTCATTGCCCAGGTTTGATCCCTGTGGACTGGGCCCACATCCACTGCTGATAGGATGTAGGATAAAGGATATAAGGATAAGGTACAAAGAAACTGTAGGGTACTCCCAGCATTACTGGTATCCAACCCCCCGTCAAGTGTCTTGATTAGGCGGGGAGAAAGAATTATACATCGACTTCAAACAAACACATCTCTATGCCCGGCCTTAACAGAATGCTTGGCTGGCATGGAGGAAGGAAAAAGAAAGGAGGGAGCATTACGTCACACGAGTGAAGCCCAGTGAATCCCGCCGTGTCGGCCCTACACGTGATCAAAACGTCAGAGCGTGCGGTAGGAACGCTCTTGAACCTCCTGCGTGAGCCGGCCGGTCTGCGCCGAACAAGCGCGCTTCGATTAAAAGCTACCGGGCGCCATACCCGAAGTCTCGGCAAATCTCATTGCTTGCGTGATCTTGACGCAAAAGGTCACGTGTTGGGCCGACACTGCTGGCTTCAAAGCGGGTCGGCTTGCCAAGGCTGGCTGCGTGACGTCATGCTCCCTCCTCTGTTTTAAATGCGAATGCATTTCATAGTCGGGCTATGTCAGGCATCCGGCGTTGGCGTTGTGCGGCGTTGGCGTTGTCCGCGGAGGAGGAGGAGGAGGATAGGTTGAGGAGGTGTGCGCGCCGGCAGGTGTTAGATGTGAAGCATCTTATGGCGAAGCTTAATCCGGTGGTGGTGGTGTACGGCGTGACCGCCCTTACTGCGCATGCGCAAACCCTTTCAAAGAAAAAATAAAGATAAAAAACCTCCTCTCTCCCTCTCTCTCTCCTCTAGG
The DNA here is from genome assembly GCA_030522465.1 of Rhipicephalus appendiculatus. NCBI lineage: Eukaryota > Metazoa > Arthropoda > Arachnida > Ixodida > Ixodidae > Rhipicephalus > Rhipicephalus appendiculatus. The sequence goes on from JALIZH010032968.1 coordinate 98,705, forward strand.
CATCCCTGCCCGCGCCGTCCACACTCCCACTGCGCATGCGCGTCCCACCTCTCTTCTTCTCTCCCATAGAGTTTCCTATAAATACACTAGAGGGAACTCTGGCGCTAGTGTCTGCGGGGGCTGCAACACGGGCGCTTCAGCCAGCATGGGAATCATGGGTAGTACACAAATTTGCCTAGTCTTGCCTAGTCTTCGTTCTTTTGGCTGCGTGTGGCCTGAATTCGCTTTGCCGCAATACAAATTTCAGCAAAGGTTTAGCAGTTACGCTTCACCACCGTTACCTTTTTTGGCTCGCGAATCCAAATACGCTCACGAAGTTCCCAACGGTCCATTCTTTTTTCCGAAAAAGAACAAAAGCGCAACAATAAACAAAGCCACAAGTGCGTTTGAAGCCCGCAAGCACGAAGACTAGGCAAATCCGTGTACTACCCATCATTCCCATGGTGTCTGAACGATCGCAGCGCCAGAGGCCCCCTCTAGTTAATTTTAGGAAACTCTATGTTCTCTCCTACGCTCCCCCCTCTCTTCTCTAGGCATCTCTGCCCGCAGCGTCCACACTCCCACTGCGCATGCGCACCCCACCTCTCTCTCCTCTCCTACGCTCCCCCCCTCTCCCTCTCTCGCCTGGCGACGCCGACACAGGCAGCGTCTGCTAGCGAGTTTCTTGGTTGAAAAAACCGACTGCTCGCGCTGCACAACCGTTCACTGGCCACCCCGTATATATGGCAATGAATCTTGACCTCCAAGGTGGTGCCGGTGGGAGATTTCTCCTGTGCGTTGTTGAACAATAAAAATTCGCAGCGTGCGCGTTAACTAAAAGCGGTCTGCGGCGGAGCTCGGCGGAGCTATATATGAAAAAAAAATTAAAAAAAATAAATAAAAAAAATGAAAAAAACAAGAAAAAGCAAAAAAAAAAGGCGCTGCGCCGTGCTCCCGACCGGGCTGCAGAAATTAGGCGCCTTTTCCTTCTTCAAACCACAACCACCATATATAAATGGAGTGAAGCGCGCGCGAAATGCATTCGCATTTCCTCACGATTCCCTTCGGGGAGGTGGGGGCTTTTTTTCTTCCTCCATGTTGGCTGGCAACTGCAAGCACTGTGGGGTGACGACCGATGTTTACCTCATGGTACTGCGAGCTGAACCGAGCCATTCCAGAACACTTAAGCGCGCGCACACGAAGACAGAGGGAGGTGATGACAACACAAGCGCTTACTTCCAACAGATCATTTATTCACAAAATTGCATAATATGAACACTTTCTTTAATGACGTCACCAGACCGTAATGCCGACATCAGGTGAACATGTTCAGAAATTGCGTTTCTTTGTATGATAAGATAATGGAAAGTGCACTGACACATAACCGACTAGCCTTTGTAATCAGATCAGCTGCTATGATATCCCTGACATCTTGGCTCTTATTGAGGACGACCCTACTTTTAAAAATCCGCATGCCGTCATAGGGAAAACATACGGGTTCCGCATATTTTCCGTATAAAATATATGGATTTTGTACGGACGTATACGGATGTTTACGGAAATTGTAAGGAACATACGGAAGTATCATATGGTACATAAGGAATTCCGTATGGGCGTACGGATGTAGCCTTAAGGAACATGCGGATGCCGTATCTGTTATACGGATAGACTCATACGGCGATGCGGAATATACGGAAAGTATGATACGGAACATGCGGAAACCGCATGGGATACGGAAAGAACAAACGGAATCAGTATGCGCTATGCGGAAAGGTCCACGTGGCAATAAATAGTATACGGAAAGCATGGTGTTCTACCTGAACCCATGACCACAGGCGAGTGCACGGGGGGGGGGGGGGGGGGGGCTTTTGCCTCTTGTCACCTAAGAGGGAGGGCCTCCCTCCCCTCCTCTATACTTTCTGTGCCCGTCAAACGCTCCCTCGGCGACCGTCGTCTTTCCCTCTCACCCACCATGGTATTACGTTACATTCCACCGCGGCGCGCCGCCACCTACGTTGGGCTTGTCTTTCGTGGCTTGAGGCGCTCCTGCCAGTGTATCGCACGCTGCCGCGTCTGAGCGATTGCGCTTGCGTCGTTTCCTTGCTGCTGTGATTCTTTACTGATATACCCGTGCAGTGCCGCGTGATTTGCAGTGCCGCGTGAGATCTGCTGCTGTTTCTACATTCTCGTCATATCTGGCATGGTCAATGGCAGCAGGTGTGAACAAGTGCATGTGTTGTGGCGTGTGCCAGGGTGTCGTGTCATCTGACAGTGTGCATTGATTATGCTTATTCTGATTGGTGTGTGCCCGGGTGTCGTGTCGCCTGACAGTGCGCATTGTTTATGCTTACTCTGCGTGTGAGAACTGCCACTGTTTCTACATTCTCGACACATATGGAGCATAACCAGTGGTGGCAGACGTGAACAAGTGTGTGTGTGGTGGCGTGTGCCAGGGTGTCGTCTTGTCTGACAGTGCGTATTCTTTGTAGTTATTTTGCGTGGTGCATGCGAGGGTGTTGTCATCTGACAGTGCACATTGTTTAGGCTTATTCTGCGCGTACATGTGCAGAATAAATATTACTCAGTTTACTTTGATCTCTCGATTAAGCTGTCCTCCAACAAGTTCTGACTTAATGGAAGACCTTGTCTGCGTTGTATGAACTCGCTAAACCAAAATCACTATGGTATTATGGCATACATAATACCATATTTCCGTATAAATGGAAGCCGTATATACGGAGGATACGGATCCGTATAATCCATATATATGGATTATGCGGATATGGATTATGCGGATCCGTATCATGCGGATCCGTACCATGCGGATCCGTAATACCATAATTCCGTATGTACGGATCCGTATCTTCCGTACATACGAATTTTTTTCACTAGGGGACGACGAAGTGTTCGGCTATCCAAACGCTTTTCTCAGTGTTCTTTGAATTTTTTGGTGAAACCTTCGGATTTTCCTGGTGCCTCGGCTCCCCGTCTTGTGGCCATGGACGCGGAGTATTCCAGAGGACCTCCTAGCCAGCAGTCATCACGGCCGATCACCGCGAGGAAGAGAGGAAACTCGCCCAGTGACGCCGAGGACACAGAGCTGTACTCAGCTACGGGAGACGACTCATCCGAAGACGATTTCATTCCTGTCCGGAGCAAGAGGGCGAATAGGACGATTGTCAACGCAGCCTCGTCCACTCCTGCGAGTACGGCTACTATGAAGTCAAGGCAGGAGCGTTGGCCACCCGTCATCATCTTCGTGCCGGAAGAGTACTCAGCAAACTTGCGACTACTGAACAGGCAAGCACTATCCACTTTTTTGGAACGTGTGGTGCCTAATGAAATCAAGGACATCAGAGTAAATACGTGAAAAAATATACTCGCCATTGTGAAGATAGGTTTGCTACTCAAGCTTACCCTACGAAACGACCGGGAAGGGACACGACGTTCTCCACTGCCGTCGCGCACAAAGACGCTACGACCGGGTTCGTCGACTCACCGACACGGCGCAGAGATGGCACTCGAGGCAGGTCGTCAACCAACACGGGTTTATTAACCCACGATACAGCACAGTGCGACAATCACGGGATTGCGGGCCGTTAGGGTAACTCCGCAAAACCGACCGAGTGAACGCTTGCCGGCAGGCGCTACGGCTATCACACAAAGGGCAGCAGCCGAGCGCACGTACGAGAAGCCGCCTGCTCAAGCAGCGCGTCAACCTCTCGTGAAGGCCTGTGAGCATCTGCCACGGCGAGCGAGCGCCGGGGGGGAGCAAGCTCAGGGGAGAGGGGCTGTCACGGGCTGCCAATGAGGATCGGCGAAGGACCGTCACGTGTGCTAGCGTGATGCGAGGGGAAGGCATTGTCCGGGCATGTTCGGACAACGTGTCTCCGTGCAGGGAAGACCGACGCGTGGCTTGCACCAGACAAAAAAATGCCCCCACCTCCCCGAAGGGAATCGTGAGGAAATGCGAATGCATTTCGCGCGCGCTTCACTCCATTTATATATGGTGGTTGTGGTTCGAAGAAGGAAAAAGCGCCTAATTTCTGCAGCCCGGTCGGGAGCACGGCGCAGCGCCTGTTCTTTTTTTGTGCGTGTTTTTTATTTTTTTATTTTTTTTTTATTTTTTTATATATAGCTCCGCCGAGCTCCCACGATGCGAGCGCCCTCACGCACCAGAGCGCGCTCCTCCTCTCCACTCACTCTCCGCTACTCCGCCCGCACCACCTGCTCCGGTTGCTAGGGGCGAGGATAAGCGCGCGCGCCCGCAGCTGTTGCTTATGGGAGAGGGAGTGAGAACGGAGAGATAACACCTGCCGCGGACAACGCCAACGCCGCACGACGCCGGATGCCTGACATAGCCCGACTATGAAATGCATTCGCATTTAAAAGGCCTGGCGGCGAAACCACGGTGACCATGTTCCCGGCGCACGAGGAGCACGGGGCCAGCACTCGCGCTAGCTGGGGAACGAGGCGTCAAAGGGGAGGGCGCGCTCGATTCCCACACCATAGACGCATTCCACGTGAATGCGCTTGAACCACTGCAACAAGGCACTGAGTTAGGTGGCGTCAAAGTGCGCCCCTTCATACCGATGGACAACGCATCCATAGCCGGTGTGATATACGACGTAGACATTGCGATTCCCGACGCTGACTTGCCTACCCTCGTTAAACCGGCAAATGAGGGTATTGTCATCACGCATGTGCGCCGCCTGGGGAAGTCGCGCTGTGTGAAACTGACGATTGGTTGCTCAATGATTTGCTTCGCGTCGCCTGCTTGAATAAGTACGGGGAAATGGTAGGATCAAGCGTTTTGAGTGAGCGCTCGTGTAGTCGTCTTCTTGTCTTGTGTCCCGTCCCTTTTTTGCGCTCAAATCTTTTCCATAATGAACCAACGCGCCCAACAAGGCATTCTATTAAGTTACCTTTCTTCTACAGTGAGCCTTGTGTTTTATGTTCCTTCACTCCTCAGTGATCCAGCCTTTTTGGTTACCCACATTGCCGTTGCTTCGTGTCGCATCAGGTTCATCGGCTACTGCCTTTGAAAAGGACTTGTGCCCAATGAAGTGCTCGGGCTGTTTGGTTTGATGAAACCTTCACCGAACCATGCAAGGAAAGTGTGCCGCATTATCCGCTCCGAGCAATTGGAAGGCAGAAGAGGTTGCTCAATGATTTGCTTCGCGTCGCCTGCTTCAATAAGTACGGGGAAATGGTAGTTGGAAATGGTAGGATCCAGCGTTTTGAGTGAGCGCTCGTGTAGTCGTCTTCTTGTCTTGTGTCCCGTCCCTTTTTTGCGCTCAAATATTTTCCATAATGAACCAACGCGCCCAACAAAGCATTCTATTAAGTTACCGTCACTTTCAAGCCAGACCACCCAACGTCATCGACGGCTGCAGAACTTGCCGCTCTTCGCGCTGCATTTTTCGTAGTCAACCACCAACAGCCTCAACGATTGTCAGTCTTCAGTGATTCAAAGGCAGCTCTGCAATCTTTGCGATCAGTGCTGCGGCACGGATTATACGAGCAGTTGGTGTCTGAAGTTAGGTATCTCCTCCATACTGCGTTCGATAAAGGACACCATGTGACATTTCAGTGGCTGCCAAGTCACTGCGGCGTGATAGGCAATGAACAAGCCTACAATGCTGCTCGATCAGCTCTTCAAGGCGACAGACTTGAGAAGATACCGCTATCAAAGACCGACGCTGCTATCCAACTTCGAGTGGCCGCACGAGAAATCACTTTTAGATGTGAAGCATCTTATGGCGAAGCTTAATCCGGTGGTGGTGGTGGTGTGCCGGCGTGACCACCCTTACTGCGCATGCGCAAACCTTTCAGAAAAAAATAAAAATAAAAACCTCCTCTCCCCCTCTCTCTCCTTTAGGCATCCCTCCCCGCGGCAACAAAACCCTCACTGCGCATGCCCCTCCCCTCCTCTCTCCCCTCCTACGTTCCCCCCCTCTCTCCTCTAGGCATCCCTGCCCGCGGCGTCCACACTCCCACTGCGCATGCGCGTCCCCCCCTCTCTCTCCTCTCCTACGCTCCCCCCCTCTCTCGCCTCGCGACGCCGACGCAGGCAGCGTCTGCTAGCGAGTTTCTTGGTTGAAAAAACCGACTGCGCGCGCTGCACAACCGTTCACTGGCCACCCCGTATATATGGCAATGGATCTTGACCTCCAAGGTGGTGCCGGTGGGAGATTTCTCCTGTCCGTTGTTGAACAATAAAAATTCGCAGCGTGCGCGTTAACTAAAAGCGGACCGCGGGTCTCTGTGTCCAGTCGGAGTCTTCTGTCTCTCATTGCCCATTAGCAGCGATTGGCATGTTCCAGTAGGAAACACCGCTCCATCACTGCGTGCTTTGCGCCTCCCCAGTTTTCTGTCCTACGCAACGCTGCGATGAGCACCAGCGTCAACGCCACCGCCAATGTAAGCGTTAGTGCCCGCTGCTTCACATCTACACATGGTTCCCTTTAGCGGGAGATGGTGTAATTTTTCTCCACTTGGAATACCACAAGCAGACGGCGCAGTCAACACCTTCACAGCCCGAACAATTTACGTCTACTGGACTACGACGAAATGATGCCACTCTGCTTTGCCGTTTATGGATAAGAGTGGCTTTCACGAAGTCATTCTGCTTTCGTATCGAAATGGCTGTCAACCCTTTTTGTGACAACAGTGGTAGCGAGGCGACATTACAGCACATCTTGTGCGACTGTCCTCGCTATAATGCGCAGAGAAAATTACTCGCAATCGCTCTAGCTCGCACAGATCGCCGACCGATGACGGCGGAAACCATCCTGGAATGTCGTCTTGAGAGGTCATCGCGGGTAAAGGCGACGAAGGCGGTGCTCAACTTCTTGAAGACAACAGATTTGCACCAGTGGTTATAGACTAATCGCGTTACCAAGACTGTGACATGTGGGACATTGTGTGTGCGTGCTCTCATCTCCCTCTCTCTCTTTCTTCCTCTTTAAAACTCCCCCCATCCCTTTCCTCAGTGTAGGGTAGCATAACGGTCCTTTAGACTGCTTAACATCCCTGCCTTTCCTTTCTCTCCTGTTCCTTCCTTGGCTCTTATTTATCGCTACAACCCTACAAAAACCACAGAGTGGTTTACAAGGATTTCCCTTCTATAAACCGCACTCGTGACAATGTACCGAAAGATTGCAGTCCCGATACCTCCAAACCTTCCTTTCGTGTTCCACAAGTCTTTGGATCGGACACCTATCAGTCTGGCCGATGCACCTGAAACCTTATGATGATGGGACCTCATATACTATTCCAGATACACACAATAAACGAAAAACAACAAGAAATGAAAACTGTTCTAAAAAAAACTCCCCATCTCCCGCTAAAGGGGACCATGTGGATGCGAAGCAGCGGGGAGATAATTAGCTTGAGCGGGAGGAACGTCGCCGCTCTCATTTCACGGCAGCCGTCCGGGCGCTCATCGCTGCATTGCACAGGAGAGAGAATTAGGCGCGCGCGCTCCGTCATTTTTATACCGACGTATACCGTGGCACCCCCAGCGGAGTATGCAGCTGTCACACCCCCCGTCGTGCGCGCCGCTCCGTAGAGGATTCCTAGAGGAGAGAACGGGGGGGACCGTAGAAGAGGAGAGCGAGGGGACGTGCATGCACTGTGGGGGGTGTGGGACGCGGGAGCCGCTCCGTAGAGTAGAGGATTCCTAGAGGAGAGAGGACGCGCATGCGCTGTGGGGATGTGGGACGCCAGAGCCGCTCCGTTGAATGGATGATTCCGAGAGTAGAGAAAGGGGGTGAGCGTAGCAGAGGATAGGGGACGCGCATGCGCTGTGGGACGCTCCGTAGAGTAGAGGATTCCTAGAGGAGAGAAAGGGGAGGGGACGTACATGCGCTGTGGGACGGACTAAGCCCCCTCCAAACACATGCAAGCAAGATCAAGGAATGGGGTCAACCTGGGCGACAGACACCACCTGCCTAGCCATTGCTAAGCAGCCTCTCTGTGCTCTCGGCCATGACTCAAGGAATGGGGTCAACCTGGGCGACAGACACCACCTGCCTAGCCATTGCTAAGCAGCCTCTCTGTGCTCTCGGCCATGCCTCTCATGACTGTGATAGGGTTGACGGCCTTCATATTACTACAGTGTTCTGGTTCACCTAATGGGTGCTTCCCTACTTCATGAAAGTGGCCGGACGCGGGACGGACAGAGCCCCGAGCATAAGATGCTTCGCATCTAAATATTCCCCATCTCCCGCTAAAGGGAACCATGTGTGGATGCGAAGCAGCGGGGAGATAATTAGTTTGAGCGGGAGGAAGGTCGCCGCTCTCATTTCACGGCAGTGGTCCGGGCCCTCATCGCGGCGCTGCGCAGGAGAGAGAATGAGGCGCGCGCGCTCCGTCATTTTCATACCGCGGAACTACCGTGGCGCCCCCCAGCGGAGTAAGCAGCTGCCACACCACCTGTCGTTCGCGCCGCTCCGTAGAGGATTCCTAGAGGAAAAGACGGGGAGAGACCGTATGAGAGGAGAGAGATGTGGAGGGGACGTGCATGCGCTGTGGGGGGTGTGGGACGCCGAAGACGCTCCGTAGAGTAGAGTATTCCTAGAAGAGAGAGGGAAGAGGACGCGCATGCACCGCTCCGTAGAGTAGATGATTCCTAGAGTAGAGGAAGGGGGGTGAGCGTCGGAGAGCACAGGGGAGGGGACGCGCATGCGCTGTGGGGGGTGTGGGACGCGGGGGGCCGCTCCGTAGAGTAGACGATTCCTAGAGGAGAGAAAGGGGGTGAGCTTAGGAGAGAGAGGGGAGGGGACGCGCATGCGCTGTGGTGGTGTGGGTCGCAGGAAGGAGGGACGGACTAAGCCCCCTCCAAACACATGCAAGCAAGATTAAGGAAAGGGGCCAACCTGGGCGACAGACACCACCTGCCTAGCCATTGCTAAGCAGCCTCTCTGTGCCCTCGGCCATGACTCAAGGAATGGGGTCAACCTGGGCGACAGACACCACCTGCCTAGCCATTGCTAAGCAGCCTCTCTGTGCTCTCGGCCATGACTCTGATGACTGTGTTAGGATTGACCGCCTTCATATTACTACAGGGTTCTGGTTCGCATAATGGGTGCTTCCCTACTTCACGACAGTGGCCGGACGCGGGACGCGGGACGCGGGAGGGACGGACAGAGCCCCGAGCATAAGATGCTTCGCATCTGAAAAGAAAAAAGTCACAGTTTCACCGCAAGGGTGAAGCAATGAATGCGATAGCAAAAAATTGTAATGTTATACGAAGTGAGGCTGGCAGCTAACTCTTTTTGGATCCGATCTCACGCAACTCTAGAAAACGCTTGTTTAAGAGAATTCTCTTCGCGTTGAAAGCGGAGCACGTAGAAGGGTACGCCGGCCCGGCCGCCGAGAAGGGGAGATGAGAAGGGGAGATAAAGCGCGCGCCCGCGCCCGCGCTCGTAACATCTAACGTCGCCCCCCCCCCCCCCCCCCCGCCCGCTGTCGGCCGCCGAGAAGGGGAGATAACGCGCGCGCCCCCCGCTCGTAAAATCGAAGGTCGCTCGAGGGACCCCCCCCCCCCCCTCGCGTCTTTTCACGCTCATGAACGACGGGCGGGCCCGGTTATATATATACATATACGGCAAATGACGCCGACGCCGACGGCGAAAACCAGCCGCGAGAGTTTCATATAATTGCTATCGCAATAAAAATTCCCCATCTCCCGCTAAAGGGAACCATGTGTGGATGCGAAGCAGCGGGGAGATAATTAGCTTGAGCGGGAGGAATGTCGCAGCTCTCACTTCACGGCAGCGGTCCGGGCGCTCATGGCGGCGCTGCAGAGGAGAGAGAATGAGGCGCGCGCGCTCCGTCATTTTCATACCGCGGAACTACCGTGGCGCCCCCCAGCGGAGTATGCAGCTGTCGCACCACCTGTCGTGCGCGCCGCTCCGTACAGGATTCCTAGAGGAAAGGACGGGGGGGGGGGACCGTAGGAGAGGAGAGAGGGGACGTGCATGGCCTGGGGGGGTGTGGGACGCGGGAGCCGCTCCGTAGAGTAGAGGATTCCTAGAGGAGAGAAGGGGGAAAGTACGCGCATGCGCTGTGGGTACGTCGGACGCCGGAGCCACTCCGTAGAGTAGAGGATTCCTAGAGGAGAGAGGGGGAGAGGATGCGCATGCACTGTGGGACGCGGGCGCCGCTCCGTAGAGTAGATTCCTAGAGGAGAGAAAGTGGGTGAGCGTAGGAGAGCATAGGGGAGGGGACGCGCATGCGCTGTGGTGGGTGTGGGACGCTCCGTAAAGTAGAGGATTCCTAGAGGAGAGAAAGGGGGGTGAGCGTAGGAGAGAGAGGGGGGAGGGGACGCGCATGCGCTGTGGGACGCGGGAAGGACTAAGCCCCCCTCCGAACGCATGCAAGCAAGATCAAGGAATGGGGTCAACCTGAGCGACAGACACCACCTGCCTAGCCATTGCTAAGCAGCCTCTCTGCTCTCGGCCATGACTCAAGGAATAGGGGTCAACCTGGGCGACAGACACCACCTGCCTAGCCATTACTAAGCAGCCTCTCTGTGCTCTCGGCCATGACTCTGATGACTGTAGTAGTGGTTGACGGCCTTCATATTACTACAGTGTTCTGGTTCGCATAATGGGTGCTTCCCTACTTCATGAAAGTGGCCGGACGCGGGACGCGGGACACGGGACGGGGGGACGGACAAAGCCCCGAGCATAAGATGCTTCGCATCTAAAAAAATTGGGGGGACCCTTAAGCTTCGCCTTTAAGAGTTGAACGCGATAGCGATATCCCGTCCCTACTGCGTACTTCAATCACTTAGTGCATACTATGTAATGGGTAGTATGCTTTGAACCAGGAGAAATTATGCGCGGCAAATGTGGGAAATGTTTCCGAACTTGCTATGCACCCACTACGTGGGGTTAAGGGAATACGAGCAGTAAGGTGCGTGCCGTTTGTAATGGGTGGCTGGTTTTAAACTATGGAATCGTTATGATAGTCACATATTCTGACGCCCGATGGCAATGTACGCTTGTACCACGCAATATTCCTGGGATATTGCATGTTATATTGCGACGCCTATATAAACGACGCTTGCGTTTGCGAAGCATGGAAGTTATTTTCACTGCATTTCCAAGCAGAGGAAGTTATTTTCACAGTATTTCCAAGCAGAGGCATGGTTGTGTGGTACAACACCTGCTTGCTACGCAGACGACGCGGGTTCGATCCTCACTCGGACCCGAAAATTTTTATTATTTATTTTATTTGCATCTTCCTCGATTTTTCGGTCACGGACAAGGTGATGATTTTTCGCTCACAACCACCGACGCCGACGCCGGAATTTCTGCGAAACGAGCTCTTTAACGCTATAGCGTTAAAAAATTCCCCATCTCCCGCTAAAGGGAATCATGTGTGGATGCGAAGCAGCGGGAAGATAATTAGCTTGAGCGGGAGGAACGTCGCCGCTCTCATTTCACGGCAGTGGTCCGGGCGCTCATCGCGGCGCTGCACAGGAGCAAGAATGAGGCGCGCGCGCTCCATCATTTTCATACCGCGGAACTACCGTGGGGCCCCCAGCGGAGTAAGCAGCTGTCACACCACCTGTCTTTCGCGCCGCTCCGTAGAGGATTCCGTAGAGGAAAGGACTGGGGGGACCGTAGGAGAGGAGAGGGGGAGGGTACGTGCATGCGCTGTGGGGTGTGGGACGCGTGAGCCGCTCCGTAGAGTAGATGATTCCAAGAGGAGAGAGGGGGGAGAGGACGCGCATGTGCTGTGGGGATATGGGACGCCGCAGCCGCTCCGTAGAGTATTCCTAGAGGAGAGAGGGGGAGAGCACGCCCATGCGCCGCTCCTTAGAGTAGATGATTCCTAGAGTAGAGGAAGGGGGGTGAGCGTAGGAGAGCACAGAGGAGGGGACGCGCATGCGTTGTGGAGGGTGTGGGACGGACTATGGCCCATCCAAACACATGCAAGCAAGATTAAGGATTGGGGTCAACCTGGGCGACAGACACCACCTGCCTAGGCATTGCTAAGCAGCCTCCCTGTGCTCTCGGCCATGACTCAAGGAATAGGGTCAACCTGGGCGACAGACACCACCTGCCTAGCCATTGCTAAGCAGCCTCTCTGTGCTCTGGGCCATGACTCAAGGAATGGGGTCAACCTGGGCGACAGACACCACCTGCCTAGCCATTGCTAAGCAGCCTCTCTGTGCTCTCGGCCATGACTCTGATGACTGTGTTAGGGTTGACGGCCTTCATATTACTACAGGGTTCTGGTTCGCATAATGGGTGCTTCCCTACTTCATGACAGTGGCCGGACGCGGGACGGGGGACGCGGGACGCGGGACGGGGGACGCGGGACGGACAGAGCCCCGAGCATAAGATGCTTCGCATCTAAAAACTTCCCCATCTCCCGCTAAAGGGAACCATGTGTGGATGCGAAGCAGCGGGGAGATGGTTAGCTTGAGCGGGAGAAACGTCGCGCGGCAGCGGCCCGGGAGCTCATCGCGGCGCTGCACAGGAGAGAGAATGAGACACGCTCCGTCATTTTTATACCGCGGAACTACCGTGGTGCCCCCCAGCGGAGTATGCAGCTGTCGCATCACCTGTCGCGCGCCGCTCCGAAGAGGATTCCTAGAGGAGAGAACGGGGGAAACCGTAGGAGAGGAGAGAGAAAGGGGGTGAGCGTAGGAGAGAGAGGGAGAGGACGCGCATGCGCTGTGAGACGCGGGCGCCGCTCCGCAGAGTAGAAAATTCCTAGAGTAGAGAAAGGGGGTGAGCGTAGGAGAGGAGAGATAGGGGGGAGGGGACGCGCATCCGCTGTCGGGTTGTGGGACGCGAGGGCCGCTCCGTAGAGTAGAGGATTCCTAGAGAAGAGAAAGAGGGTGAGCGTAGGGGAGGAGAGAGAGAGAGAGAGGGAGGGGACGCGCATGCGCTGTGGGGGGTGTAGGACGCGGGACGCGGGCACCGCTGCGTACAGTAGAGTATTCCTAGAGGAGAGAAAGGGGTTGAGCGTAGGAGAGGAGAGAGAGAGAGGGGGAGGGGACGCGCATGCGCTGTGCTGGTGTGGGACGCTGGACGAGGGAAGGCTATACGGCGCTAATTCCAAGAACCATTATTAAATTCTCGGCGCGTTAGGCTTAGCAGGCGAGGATAAACGAACAGCTTATACCGCAAATAACAAGAAAATATGCCCGATGCTTTGTCCTCAGTGTGAGATGGCACAAAGCGATGGCTCATTCCATCATTTATTTGTTGCTGCCAGTTCAGTGGGCGAATGCAACGCAAGTTCGGATCGAAGCGGGCGGTCGCGTCTGCATGGGCGCTGTCATGTTTATTTGCAACCGCAGCTACCGGTGGTAACTGATACCGCAATTAATGGCATATGTCATCAATGCGATAAATAATAAATATATCAGGAATATATATAACTCAACACGTGTCAAACAAGCGTAAACGTGTCGACCCCGTCAATTGTGAGGTAATTATATCTAGAACTATGTTTTGCTGCGCAAGCGTGTAGCTTTCTTACACCCCGTAGCCATGGTAGTGCTGAACGGTAGTGGTGAAACAGAGTATAGGTCCTAAGGTCCATAATGTCTACGTTGAAGTCGGCGACTAGCATAAAGGACGCACGCACGCACGCACTGACGGACGGACGGACGGATGGACGGTGGCTTTTTTTCACAGCTGTATAGCAGGTTTTGTGATACGAGTGCAGCGCTCTTTGCCTCTGTTGTCTCTTCCCTTCCTAAACGATCTATGCACTGTTAACATTTCTAAATGAATCCACACCAACTTGCCCAAGCGTCAACCCTTTCAAGATACGAGCGTAGACGCCGGTACATCGCCGGACAAGGCTAGCCCCTAAGGTGCTTCGCCCCTAAAAGGAAGTGAATCAACTTTAAAAGCAGTCTAATAAACATAACGTTTGTGTTCCTATGATGAAACAAACTAACCAACCTTCTGAAGGAAGAAATTGTAGCTGGAAGCAATTGTAAATTTTTTCCTTCAGAAGTCATGAACCAACTAGGCCCAGAAAACGTTTTGCTAAGCTATACTCAATCGTTGCTCGGCCCCGAAGGAATACACTAACGAAGGTTACGCGTGATATTCAATCACTTCACTGAAAAGTGCACTTCGTTTCGACGATACTGACGTCTCTGTTGAAACGTGAGTGCTGACGTTACGTCAACCGCCAATGCAGTCGACCTGCTCGGTAAGCCTACGATATGCACACTACTACACCTACAAAAACACGTCGATCAACCTCGTAGTTCTTAGCTCAAAGCCCCCCCCCCCCCCCGCCTTCCCCCCCCCCCCCCCCCCCCGCCTACCAAGAAAAAAAGAAACGCGGCATGGACAGCTACTCATTGACCGCCTTGCATCAAGCCGATTCCCACAAGGCGTGAAATCTGCCAATTTTTTTTACCCCCCACCACCCCAGAGGAAAACCGAGCACCCCCTCCCCCCCTACCCTTGCGTATTCGGCATCGGCATGGCCCACATCTTCACGATGTAAATAAACTTTGATTTGATTTGATTTGAATTAAAACCCTAAAAGCACTTCTACCACTACTTGTACATGTCTTTACAGTACTCCTCGAGACACACTTGCGCGTTGCAACGTTTTGTACCTCAAGAAAACAGATTACGAACCGTAAGTACGAAAAATACCGCATAAAGGTCCTTTACGCTGCCATCATTAATCTTTACCATGCCACTTTGAACAATACAGCATCGCACTGTACAGTTCTGTCACTTTGGAGAGAAGCAAATAACAGTAGCGTTTTTACTTCATAGTGTGTTAGGTGGTGTCTCTCTCAGAAATCTCCATGTCACTAGAGACATGCACTCTAAGGAAAGAAGGAGTCCTTTGACAGATTTTTGGGAATCCTGAGTCCTCATACATATGACTCTCTGAAGAGATATGTGAAGTCTCTTTGGATACCAGTATACGGTCTTCTGAGAGTCATGGGACGCACGATTCCCCAGAAGAAAGTTAACATGTCTCTTTAAAGAGAGACATATGTGGCAAGTCAGCACTTAAAAAAAAGAATTCAAGACTTTTCATGAGTTTTTTTTTTTTTTTTTTTTTTTTTTTTTTTTTTTTTTTTTGATGGAGCGAGCGAAAGGAATAAGTCAGTGCCCGCGCGTTTTGGGACCTTTCCGATTTTTTTCACCCCACAGCCCGCAGCCTTCTCAAGCAGCACGTGAGTGCACATCTGCTTTATGTTGCGGCTCGCAGAGCCGTAAACGCACCGTTTACTCCCTTTACACTTACGACTGGCGCGTTTCCTACGAGTCCACACGTGTGGATACGAGACTCGGTACAAGGTTAACACAGTTAAAACGTCAGCCAATACGTTGAACCACATCTGCCCTCCTTGGCGAGGCGTTTACGACTCGCAGATTTCGGCGCCGTACGCAGAACGCCCGGCGGCCCGGCGCCCGCGATCGCGAGAAAACGCGGCCCTCTAAAGTGCACCGGTCGCATGCGTATTTGTATGCGTCGTTTTCCAACGGTTGACGTGCTCTCGAGCACGGGCTTGTCGACGATCAGCCGTTGCTGATGTGGCAACCTCATGTTTTATCGAGGTCACTTTAGGTTTCCCACATTTTCATTGTTGTTAAGATATGAGCGCATGACATTTGTTTGTGCACGTAGCAACTGAAGTGGTGCGCTGCTAAGAGTGTGGATGAAGGTCCATTCACGGTGAAGAGAAAGGAAATTGTTAGGAGGGAGAATTGCGCTATGAGATAGATAGATAGATAGATAGATAGATAGATAGATAGATAGATAGATAGATAGATAGATAGATAGATAGATAGATAGATAGATAGATAGATAGATAGATAGATAGATAGATAGATAGAGATAGATACAGACAGACATACAGACAGACAGACAGACAGACAGACAGACAGAAAGAAAGAAAGAAAGAAAGAAAGAAAGAAAGAAAGAAAGAAAGAAAGAAAGAAAGAAAGAAAGAAAGAAAGAAAGAAAGAAAGAAAGAAAGAAAGAAAGAAAGAAAGAAAGAAAGAACGACAAGTATTACGTCAGGCACGCACACGTCAAGCTTTCATTTTCCCGATAGGGCAAGGGCTACTGCATATTTTATTTTATCCCTAGGCTTTTTGTTGCTTCCCAGTCAGGGCCATGTGTGTGCCTTCAAAACACAGTAAAGGTGCCTTGCTTCTCTCATAACAACGAGCAGTGTGAAGCCACCGCCTTTCCGGGGCACTGGTGTTAAACAACTGCGTCATTGGCTTCACTTCGCAGACAACAGATGGCTACTGTTGTTTCCTCTGCTCCTCTTTTTCTGGAAATAGCGGTGAACTGGCGTCAGTGAGCTTCTAGATATAGCAAGATCCGTAAACGATTCCTGCGGTTCGGAAGGTTGTAGGAATCAGGTTCCCGACGATTGATGGTTGGGTAGGGCTGATACACTGTTAGTACCAGTCTCACTGTAAGTTTTGGATAGTGGCTTGTTTCCTTTTACAGTATTAAAGCAGCTAAGGGTGGTTCTTACTTGATATGTAAATACAAACAGCTGAATTAAAATTCAGTGTGGTAATGTAGAAGTATATATTATTTCAAATGTTAAAATCAGGGATAGACTAGGTGTTTAATTTTCTTTAATTTGACATGGAAGTAAAGCCTACGTTACTCGTGGAAGGTAAACGGAAAAAGTGAGCATTTCACTGTGCCATGTCAGCGGTGTTCAAGTTGACAGGGCTCGATCACAGCAATGCTAAGCCTCTCAGTGAACTAGTCCTTGAATTAGTCAATTTACGCTGAGGACACGATCGAGAATATATAACCCAGCACGACCTCGACGAATTTGTTACTTAGGCAATCCCAGATCCTGGATTTTCCTTCTCGCGTAATAATTTACAGGACGAACTGGCAAGGCTGCGGTGACTGGCATCAGCAGGTGTCGTCCTTTTGAACGATGCAAATCGCACGCCGATCTAGGCCCATATTCACAAATACATCTTACGCTAAAAATTTTCTTAGAATATTCCAGCCAATCACGACCCCAGGACACATCATTAGCGAAGCCGGCTGACCAATGAAGAAACG
Source organism: Rhipicephalus appendiculatus (assembly GCA_030522465.1). Classification (NCBI taxonomy): domain Eukaryota; kingdom Metazoa; phylum Arthropoda; class Arachnida; order Ixodida; family Ixodidae; genus Rhipicephalus; species Rhipicephalus appendiculatus. Next base: position 115,751 of record JALIZH010032968.1, read on the forward strand.
CTCTTACGAAAAAGAAGTTTTGTGCACTTGGCCCCTGTAAATGTAGCTTATTCTCACTACATCTTCGTTGTTTAACTGTCCTATCACATGAGACAAATGTCGCGTGTCATATTGTCTCTTTTTCGTAACTATCTTCAGTAAATGTTTCGTTACTGTATCATGTATTTCGCGTCATATAATTATCCTCATGAGTACAGGCGCGTTCCCACGAAGGGGGAGGGGGAAGAGTCCCACCTCCGGTATCTCGTATTTGCACAGAGCTCTGTTGGGAAGGGCCTCAGTGGGAAGAGGAGCGGAAGGCGCTGCTGTTAAACTTCGGCCCCCCCAGTCTTATTGGAGAACTCCTAAGCTCAGACATATATACACTCGAGAGACCAATGATCTGTCAGAAAATAGAGAAAGGAAACAAAACCTGATAGAGGCGAACATGAATCATGGTTATATCACACTCGACAGGCCTTGCCTTCGAGTCGGCGCTGATATCTGGCCTCTTGGTTCAGTCGCTAAGTTTGTTTGTTGTATATTTTTACACGCGGAGTGTGTCTTCTCATCTCTTGCTCTCACCACCAAAGACCAAAACTATTTGGGCCGTCGTTACGTTAGAGGTTGAATGATGATCCTTGCTCGTCGTCAGAAAAGTTCTCCTCCATCAATCACTGCATGAATGGCGGAACACCGTCCTGGGTTCTACTTCCCATATCTCCTCCTCATTCGGGAACAACTTTGAAAAAAAAAAAAAACATTTGGAGAGGAAAGAACAGCTTTTTTTTTTGTTTGTTTTGTTCAGCTTTTTTGTTTTTTTTGTCGGTGTGGCAGGTTCTTGTTTTCTTGCTCTCCTTTTGCCCTGCGAACATCGAAGTTTTTACGCACGAGTTACTATTTCTGCTACAAAAGAACTAAGGATGAAGGGGGTCATTAGAGCCGGAAGTACCGTGTAACGTTTCACCTCATATTTAACGGCTTTTCTGTCCACGAGCCGGAGGTACCGCGCTACCGCAAAAAAAAAAAAAAAAAAAAAAAGGCAGATCACAAGTACCATGGGAATCGATTTTATGCGAAGCATGCGGAGGCAATGTGAATGGGTTGTAATTTTTTTATTGAGCGAAACGTTACGAAATGACGTTAACGATATGTACAAATGTTGTACGCACACACATATGTTCAACAGTCGCATACGTTTCATATAACCTGTTCTTTACAGTTGCGTAACGATGCCCACAGAAACATGGGTATCACCAACACCAGAAGCGGTAAGCTGATATGTGGCACTTGCGCATGCGAGGATGGATAGCGCTTCGTGGACCAACTACAGTGGATGGCGCTTAAGTATACGAATTGACGTTAACCCGACATGACGCCTACCTCATAGGAGTACATATGTAATATTTTGTAAAGTTAGATAGCCTGCACTGCAACCACAATTCACGTTTCATCAACATTACGCCTGCATAGGGTCTTTTTTCCAAAGCAGTTCCGAGACCTGGTGTGGCTCTGTGGTAGAATACTTGATTGCCGCGCAGATTGCTTGGGTTCGATTCCTGCTGGGACCCTGATATTTATTATTTGCATTCGTTGGGTCAACGCTGCTGACGTCAGTTTTTCTTAACGCTCTCGCATTTAAATAACTAATGTCTGTCCTCGCCGTTCCTGGGTAGATATAAATTGTCAAACACCTGTGGCGCATACCCGCTTACCGCTGCCCGTGGTATACGGGTATGCGCCACACGTGTCTGCAGGAAAGGGTTTGACGACGTATGCGACAGGATATTCACGTTATTTTTGTCATGACCCGCCAGACATATTCGTTAATACATCTTACCCTCCCATACAAATTTTGGTCTACACCAAGCTAAGGAGGCGATCACTAGAGCACCCAGACGTAGGCGCCTAGATATAGATAGATAGATAGATAGATAGATAGATAGATAGATAGATAGATAGATAGATAGATAGATAGATAGATAGATAGATAGATAGATAGATAGATAGATAGATAGATAGATAGATAGATAGATAGATAGATAGATAGATAGATAGAAACGCAAAAGTGCTTACAGTACGCAAATAAATGCTTCGCATTTAAAAAATGTTGGGCAGTGTATTGCACAATCGGTAACACTTGAAGGTGAAGTACTTCTGATGCGCAACTTGGTAATGGAATTATTTGTACAATCCGGGACCAGACTTCTTGCAAGACATAACTAAACGCAGTGTGAGGGACACGCGGGAAATTACCTTGAAATTCTTAGTCGATCGCTTCAAACGTAGTATTTGAGCAAAACAAAAGAACACGGAAAAAATGAAGAACACAAAGAGCGCCACACGTACGCGAGCAGCTAATTTCCGACAGAATCGTTCTAGCTCTGCGTAAAATGACGTGACGCAAAACTATCATCATCATGAACGTCCGCCGATTTCTCCTGCGTGGCCTGAAATAACCCTGATGGGCGAGAGAACGAGTGCAGAGAGGGAAAAAGAAACAATGAAACAGAAAGAAAGAAAGATGTGAAGAAAGCAAAATAGAGAAATTCTTGCCGAGAAAGATTCTTCACTAGGCGGAATTCGAACCTGCGTACCTTCGGTCCGAAGGCGAGCGTCCAAACCAGTCGGCTGTCCAAACACGCTAGCAGAGCATATCATAGCCTTGTATAGCATCGTGTAGCAGAGGGTGGGGAAGGGAAGTGAGCGTGAGCAGGAGAGATGCGATTGTGAGGAGGAGGGGAAACAGTAAAGCGTAAGGCAGAATGAATGAGAAATAGAGAGAAAGAAATGTAGAAGGAAGGATCACTGAAAGAGGGAAAGAAAGAGGAATAAAGATAGAAAAAACAAGAAAGAGATACAGAGAGAGTAATAAATAGAAATAATCACAGAAAAAAAAATACGAAGAAAAACTGAGAGAAGACAGATGAGTAAATAGATACAGGAAGAAGGAAGGAAAGTTTCCAAAATTTATCAAAACAGCAAAAACCAGGTCTACATATGTTTTGCTCAGTTCCGCTGTCTCGTTGAGCCTCCAGTGCGCTCTACGCTATCTTTTTATACAGTCTAGCAACGCACCATTCGGAAACACCATCCTGTTTCGCGTGCCATTTTCCCAGGGTTGATTTTCAGTCGTCTTCCTGGCGCTCTTTCTCTCCTTCTGAATTTTTTTCGGGTAGTTTTTTTTTGCGCCAATACTACGATTCAAGCATGAGTCAACTATCCAAACATCGCATTCACTGGATTGCATTCCATTGTTTTGCGCTGCTATTGCTTTTGTTCTGTGTGGACGATGCATGTTTTTATGCTATCGCTTAAATCAGCTACCTCCTTGCCAAGTGACATCTCCGGGGATATCGTTGAAAATTGCTATCGACCTATTTTCGCCAAGGATTACTTGCCGGATCGCGAGAAGTTGTACGCTGTTTGTTGCGTTATGCTTTATTTTAACCATAAATAGTGGCCGCTGCGTTCTCTCACTCACTGAAAGGAGTGGAACAAAAGATTTAAAAAAACAAAGTGCTAATGTACAGCAGAAAAACTTATGTGAAAGGAATAAAGTGCCGCCATACAAATAACCGAGGACATTCGTAGTGAATACGTATGAGGCAATTCTAGCATACGAGTAATAGGAAAAGCGTATTGTACTAAATGACTGTGGTTTGCTGCTATCCTTATGTGTTATCATTGTTATATTCTGCATTACTTTTTCGTATTCTGTCACAGAAATGTAATTGTACAATGTAGATTTTGTGTGTTCACACCGCAGTGGTGATGGCACTACGCCGTTGCAGAAATTCTGTAACTAAGTAAATATATAAGCCAACGAAAGCACTGTAGAAGAGTGGAGGGGGGAAGATTGGTTGCAGGGGTGTCGTCTATGCAAACGACTATTTCACTGGACAACGCCTGAAGTACAAACAAACTGTAAACACAAACACTGGAAACGAAGCGAAATAATGTTCCGGAATGGCAGATGGCGAGACTGAATCGAAATTAGCTCCTCGACCGCATGTGGCTCCGAGTTTTGTGACCCCGGGATTAAAACGACGCGCGTGTGCGAAAAGCAAAGCCTGAGATGATCAGTCCGGTGAGCATAAACATGACCCGCACCGGCAGCGAAGGCCTGCGCCGGGTCACTGTGTTTATTTATACGAGTGCGATCGGGGCCTCAGCAAACAATATACACGCAGGAATGTGTAGGTGCTTGCGAGCGGGGTGACGACTCCGGCTGCATGTGCGCCAATAACCCGGGGCGCTATCTCAGTGCCCACTTTGGAGTCGCGAACTTTCGGATGCCAGATGATCTCGGAATCCGCATACTCAAATATTGCCGGCTAATGAGCAACGCTTAATAGCAGAGCGCGAGGGTCATGTGCATGCACGCAGTGAGAGTTACTGTAATGTCTGCTTTCTGGCGAGCGTCGGTTTGATACAGTTGACACTGATATTACCTCAATAGTGGATTTAAACTGGAGTTTGAAATACTATTGTGATGTTTTGGGATACTTTCAAAGTGTCTTAGCATTGTTTATATTTAATAGTAATAATAATAGTAATAATAATAATAATAATAATAATAATAATAATAATTCTTGAGGTATTACGTCCCAAAAAGCTTTTTCTGTTAGCTTGGTTTGTTTGTATCCTTTTTCTTTTTTTTCCCTTGCCCTGCTTGGATCTGTATAAAGCTTGCGGTATCGAAAAAAGAAAAGAAAAAAAAGTAAATAGGACACTGTATTGGTCCGAATTCGATACTGTTGCATCCTTTCACTCCATTGAGCAACTTGTTACATTGCTTCGCATAACTTCTCGCAGAGTTCTAAATAATTCAGCGCCAATCGCAGCTAGCTGGCCAAGAAATCATATTTTGCTATCGTAATATTTCTTGTTAGGACAAAACACTGAGGAGACGTAGTTGACAGCTGCTCGGCTGCTCACTCGAAGGACGCGGATTCGATCCGGGCCGTCCGGGCCCGCGCATTTCGTAAAGGAGAAACGATGGTCTCAGATGGTCGAGACTTTCGAAGCCCTCTCCTACGGCGTACCTCATAATCATATCGGGGTTATGGCGCGTAAAACCCCCGAAATTAATATTTATTAATATCATTAATACTATTGACACCTTCTGTGCCTCGTGTTTAAGGGAGCCGTGGAAAAGTTACTCAGATGCCTCACTGATGAAAAAAATTACACCATCTCCCGCTAAAGGGAACCATGTGTAGATGCGAACAGCGGGCGCTAACGCTTACACTGGCGGCGGCGTTGACGCTGGCGCTCATCGCGGCGTTCGCAGGAGAGAAACCTAGGCAGGCGCAAAGCACGCAGTGATGGACCGGTGTTTCCTACTGGAACATGCCAATCGCTGCTAATGGGCAATGAGAGACAGAAGACTCCGACTGGACACAGAGACCCGCAGTCCGCTTTTAGTTAACGCGCACGCACAGGAGAAATCAACAACGCACAGGAGAAATCTCCCACCGGCACTACCTTGCAGGTCAAGATCCAGTGCCATATATACGGGGTGGCCAGTGAACGGTTGTGCAGCGCGAGCAGCCGGTTTTAGGGGCGAAGCTCCTTAGCGTGTGGGTCGTTCCCTCCTCCGTACATAGTATGTAGCCACCTCTAGTTTGTGAAGTGCTCACTAGATGGCAGTAGATGGGGCTAGCGCAGCATAGTTGACGAATTCAAATACGAGATGGCGCTGCGGTGCCGCAGTACGTGAACTGATCAATAGATGGTGCGAAGGCGCTCGCTGCGTTGCAGATGCGTGTCACAGCGGTGGACGTGCTCTGCCTTACCGAGACGTGGAACGCAAGACCATTCGCGAAGGCGCTCGCTGCGTTGCAGATGCGTACGTGTCACCGCGGTGGACGTGCTCTGCCTTACCGAGACGTGGAACGCAAGACCATTCATCAAAGGATACGTTCCCATCGTCGCTGCGTTGCAGATGCGTGCTCTAGTGTGATAGCAGACAGCTCTCCCCCCTCCTCCCTCGCCCTCTCCTCTCCTACGCTTCCCCCCTCTCTCTCCTCTCCTACGGTCCCCCCCCCTCTCTCGCCTCGCGACGCCGACGCAGGCAGAGTCTGCTAGCGAGTTTCTTGATTGAACAAGCCGACTGCTCGCGCTGCACAACCATTCACTGACCATCTCACGTCGTTGATGATTTACTGGGCAGAATTCACGGAAGATTCACGGTTTACCGATGAACCTCCGGAGCTTCGCCCACTCATCATCATTCACTCCGTGGATATGCTGTGATTTTTTTTCAACCAAGAAACTCTCTAGCAGACGCTGCCTGCGTCGGCGTCGCGAGGCGAGAGAGGGGGGGGCGTAGGAGAGGAGAGAGAGGGGGGGGACGCGCATGCGCAGTGGGGATGTGGACGTCGCGGGCAGGGATGGCTAGAGGAGAGATGGGGAGCGTAGGAGAGGATAGAGGGGAGAATTGGCGCATGCGCAATGGAGCGCGGACGCCACCAGATCAAGCTCGCTCATGAGATGCTTCGAATCTAAATACTACCTCGACCGAGCGCACGCGGTTACATGAAATGGGGGGAGGGAGAGGATGGAGTTGGTTTACAGGCTGCAGCGCGGGGGGGAGGAGAGGAGAGAAGGCGACCGAACGCCTGCGTAAACGCCCGCGTAAAGGAGGAGAGTGCGCGGCCGCAGCGCAGGGGAGGAGGAGCACTCTACTTGGCTCTACCCGCTTTATGTTCACACTTGAAGGAGAGGAGACTAGAGGAGGAGAGTAGCGCATGCGCCGCGAGAGCAGAGGCAAGAACGCAGGAGAAGCGCAAGCAGGTGGTAGGAGAGAAGTGGAGAAAGTAACACGCAGCTGTTGGAGAGAGGGAAGGAGGAGAGTTGCGCATGCGCACTGTGAGTGCGGACGCCGACAACGCCGCGGGACATGCCCCCCGCTATAAGATGCTGCGCATCCAAAAAAATATCAGCATGTTGAAATGGCCAGTGACGTGAATAATGAAACCAGCATGTACTTCTATGTTCCTGTAAGTCGTCGTGTATGTAGCCTTTATTGTTTAACTTGCCATTTTATATGCACTTGCATTTTGTTTATATATTATGTTGTGTAAATAATGCTTATGTACGAAGTGCAATGTTGATGTTACTATTTTTTCTTCATTGCTGATTTGTGACTACGATGAGCAATCATAGTATCTGTACAGAGTGCCCACCTGCTATGGTCTCAGTAGAGACTGGCAGTATTGCAAATAAATAAATATAGTCCGACGTAGCGTTCGCGAGAGCCAGCGGCGGCTGAAGTTGGCGACGCCAGGTTCGTCACGTTGCGTTCATCACGCAGGCACGTTTGAGCACGCCGGGCGTCCTTCCGTCACGAAGAGACTCTGACGCTGTTAAGTCTGGGTAACGTCGCCGGCGCAAAATGCAGCGTGTAGGGAGCCTACATGACCGGCCGTTATAGGGTGATGTCAGCCTTTGACCCACTACATGCCGCCAACGCACCGCCGCCCGCCAAAACACAATGTTGCCAGACAGCGTCGCCGCGCTATCGTGCCATCTTGGTCCCGCACTGCGTCTACGCCCGGTTCCGTTTAATCCTCGACAATACGGCGCCGAAGGGTAGGTACTCACTAGCGGCAAAAACGTGCGCGACACGCCGCGTGCGACAAGCGCGCTCGCGGCAGGCGCGTGTGTTCCCCTTCCTATTCACGTTTTACGTGGCGCGGCAGCAATTCTTCAAGTCTTATAGAACTCGAGACTCCAAGTACTACTGCCTTGTAGCGTAAAACGCGAATGGAAACACGAACGCACGCGCCTGCCGCGAGCACACTTGCCGCACGCGGCGTGTCGCTCGCGTTTTTGCCGCTAGTGAGTACCTACCCGAACGTAGCGGTAGCGTGTTAAACGCTGCCGGTGAAGCCTGAGAATGCCTGATTGCTGCGTACCGCTGCGCACTAACCACAACAGAAAGGGCTTGCGAATGTTTCGCTTCCAGCGAGCCCTGGCCGACGGCTACTCTGGCTCGCTCAAATAAATCGAGACGGCTGGGAGCCCACCAGTGCGTCTCGTATTTGCTCTGTGAGTACTGCGCATTTCGTTCACTTTTTTTTTTTTTTTGCTGCAGGACATGTTATATGTGTTTCACGGTGTTCGCGAATGCATAGATAACCGAAGTTGTCGTTGCTGCGTTCACGCATTGCGAGTAGGCTGCCTACATACGGGACGCGTCCGCGTGTCCACACAGAGACGCGCTCGCTGGTCGTGAGCTGTTGCAGCGGCCGTGGCTGTTGCCTCCCTTGCGTGAGCTCGCGTCAGCGTCGCTCAGCGTTACGTCGCAAGAGCTCAGGGGAGCGGCGGTTGGGACCAAAATGGCGGCGCACAGAAAACTATGCTAGATTTGGTGGAAGCTGCCAGCAGCGTGCCCCATTACCCGCTGGTCTTGGCTGAGTTTCTTGAAGGCACTTTTTGAAGATGTCTCCACCATAAAACGGCCGGTCATCTAGCAGCGTGTCGCATCTCGCGCCGGCTGCCGCCGGGTTACGCCGACGGACGCCGGTCGCGTCGGTCGCGCCTCTCGTCAGACTAGAGTGCTCGCGTTTTGCTAGCGTAGCGTCTCTGTGCCCAGCCACAGGCTTTCGCCGAACACACTTTGGAATTTACAAAGTGTCCTTCAATTTTTTCTTGGCCACTGCAATGACACAGAAATGTTCAGCAATTTTACCAGCAACCCAATATGCCACGGCACTATCGTCGGTCCCCTATAACGTGCACAATTCGGAATTCATGAAAGTCACTGACCCATATTTTTAATGTGCGTTGGCCTCGCTTAATAAATTTTTACCCAGAATGTACAGGTAAGGATTGCTGCTGATACACATCAAATAAAGTTATCATGACCCGTTGCGGGGAAGTTACTAATATAGAGAACGTGCTCTGGTGATGCCCTTCGTTTCTGGGCCGCGATCAAGTCAACCAAGTCAAGTGCTGCTGCGCCATCAGAAGACCCAACCACGGCGATCAGCTTTGGGCCGGTAAGGGAGCCCACAGTGCGGCGGCCAGGCTTCGCTTACCTGTCCCGCTGCACGCTACCCGCGTCTCTCACGGCTAATAATAATGTTTGACTATCCATCCATCACGCAACACTAATCTGTCGACGTGCTTGCAGTTCGTGCGAACGCTATTTTCTTTGTTCAAGCGAAGTTTTTTATTACTTACATGTTTCGACGGCGGCGTTGTCGTACGCATCGGCGTGCGCACGAGGGGGGGGCAGAGGGGCGGCCGCCCTCACTAATCATCTGAAGGGGGGTGCCAATTCCACCCCATACCGTTACTCACTCCTACCTTTCCCGCAATTTTTTAATCCGCAAGGTTATGGCTATGCATGATTTTTGACAATAGCGGCGACCGATGACCCTTGATGGTCAAATCAAAGAATAACTTACTTCCTACTTTAATCCCCGTAAAGGCGGGGCCTATTGGAGGCCTTTGTGAGAAGCACACTATCAGTTCATTTTCAATTTTGCACCCATAGTGGGACTTGTTGTGGACTTCTTTTTTCTTTTTTTTTTGGTCTCGACAAACAAGGGCGGGGGAGGTGAGACTTGCCCCCCCCCCCCCCCCGACGGTGAATCCTGCGCACGCCTATGGTCGTACGCGGAAAACCCATGCCGGTGGCCCTCTCGAAGGTGCGCCTGTCACGTGCGTATTTGTACGCGTCGTTTTTCGACAACTATCTTGGTCGGGAGCTTGTCGGTGATCAGCTGTTTCAGATAAGGCAAGCCTGATCATTTATCGAGATCACTTGTGATTTCACGTTGGCGAATTTCTTTGTTGCCTGGATAGAAACGCGAGATCTCTCATTCCGGCGCCAGCGCCGGAACGTGAGTCATTAACGCGATGTCAACTGCATTGGCGCAATTACGGAGGGACTCCTGAATTTATTTATTGAAATAGCATTAGGCCGGTACAATCTACACATAAACCACAGAAAAATGCCTCGCAACTGCGAAGCGTTACACAACTGAGCTTCCAGTATTGTAATAATACAAGCGTCGAATAATACCGGGTTTTGCGCGTCAAAACCACGATATGATAATGAGATACGCCGGAGGGGAGGGCTCCACAGATTTCGACCATCTGGTATTTCCTAAACGTGCACTGACATCGCACTAGCCTCGAATAAAAGTACGAACACAAAGAAAACACTGCTTCTGAAACCTTGAGCGTATCATATCGATTTGTATGAAACGACGCGTCCGTACTTCAGAAAAAGAACGAAAGTGAACGCGGCACATTCAATTTTGTGTTATCGAGTAGCACAACATTCGGCGACCAGAGCTCTGTTTAACGACATTGCGTGCCGGAATGCATTCGTTCGGGGAAAGTGGCGCAACTTCGATTTCTCTTTGCGCGCCATGGGATGCCACCCATAACGGCATCTATTGGAAACAAAATATATCCGCATAACATTGAACATAATCGACTGAGAAGCAGTTCTGTCCGAAAAGAAATGGCATATTTAACGAGCTACAGCTTCGTTTTTTGTAACGTAAAACAATAGGATACATGAGGGACGTTTGCGATCGTGGAAAATATACGAACGTCTGCTATGAACCAGAAAGCAGAGGAGATTTCTTATTTATTTTTTAGACATAGGCGGTTTTATGGTACTATTGACATTTCATGGGTTAGCGCGAAACTTGGTGCAGCAGTCCGGATGTGACTGTTGCAATAACCGGGGCGAGACACGCAATCATTAGGGACTTTCTGTGCAAACTTTTCCTGCGCTTCGGTAATGTTTACCATATACGAAGCTACTTCGCGAACACTATAGGGAAGACGACTTTGCTTAAGAAACTGGGAATTTTTTCTTATCGTGTTTCCCCAAGCATCACACTGCGAATAGGAGTTTCGACAACAAAAAAAGAAGACGCTCTTTCCCCTCTATTCTGACAGTCCTCTTTCTGCAAATAGAAGCGTTGTACTCTCCTGAGTTGTTCTTTTTATCGCATAAAACGGGCCCTGTCTGCTGGAAGTGGTTTCCACGCAGCACCATTTGTCATCAGATGCAATGAGGCAAAGCTGCAGGAGACATTCACGAAGCGAGTGGTGGCTATTACGAAATCCCTTCAGAATGCCTTTATCACGAAGGTACTTTAGGCCAAGAACTCAAGAGATTGGAGGCCTTAGTGGCAGAACAGAGTCCAAGGCCTTACTCAGGCAGGGTTGCCGTTGGGTGAACATGAAAAGGCGCCAGAACTCACGCCAAAGGTAGACAAAGTAGCCATGTCATTTGATATTATCGCCAAATTTTTAGCCAAATAGAACAGAAGTGGTATTGTCAACAGTGTCCTTATTACTGATGAATAAATAAAACCATTTTGATGAAGTAAAACTACAAGTTTAAAAAAGAGGCATGGCGCCAACTGGAAAATTTCGTCGCCAACGGGCTCCAAAAGTAGCCAATTTGGCGCAAGGCAGCCACCAACGGCACCCCTGTACTCAGGTGTGATAAGAAAGGTAAACAGAAACTAGCGCAGAAAACGTCAAGAACTCAGTGGCTTAAAAAAAATAGCTACCAATCTCGTTTGACGTCGCAGTTACAGCGTTTGAGGCAAACTCCAACTTTGTCGTTGACGGTTTCACGGTTAACAGCATAAAGCAGCTTTCATGTCACCATCCCCTAAAGCAGGGGTCTGAAACTCACCTCAGCTAGCGGGCCGCAGTCACGGAATTTTTTAAGTGCTGAGCACTTCAGTGGCCCGGCTTGTCGTCCAGCCATACATCTCACGTGGCGTGATCACGCTCACAGCAAAGCGCTCACTACAGGCCATAACTAGGCTAGCCGTGCTCGAACCCGGGTTGAAATGAACGAAAAAGGTCTAAAATAATACATTTAACAAAAATATACAACAAGTCATCGCATTAATTAAAATCGCAGAAACGTCGCAAACGTAGGGCTACCATATCTGTCACGCAGGGACCGGGACAGCGGTTGCAATGAGTGGGAAGTTGCGGGAATAAGTAACAGTCGTGTAGAACACCAAGGAATTTCGTAGTGTTTATTGTCAATGGCCCTGAATAGCAGGAAACTCTTTGGTTCAGGGCGAGATGGAAGCTTCAATATACAAACAAATCGTGAACACGGGGTGTCGCTGGGGTGACCGCTTCGACAAGCGAACTTGTTTTCTTCAACATAGAGTTTCATAATAACACAATAGAGAGAACTCTGGCGCTAGTGTCTATGGGAGCTACAACGCGTCGCGCTTCAGCCAGCGTGGCAACTTTGGGTAGTACACGGATTCGTCTAAGCTTCGTTCTTTCGGCACTTGTCTGGCTCCATGTGGCCGTTTTGTCCCAAGACGAAGCTGAGAAAATGTTCAGCAGTTATACTTCACCACCTTGACCTTCTAGCCTCACCAATTCAAAGCGGCTCACGAAGTTCCCAACGATCCATTCTTTTATCCGGAATAGACGCCTAAACACAACAATATTAAAAAAGATTGGGGGGACCCTTAAGCTTCGCCTTTGAACGCGATAGCGATATCCTAGTGCGTACTTCAATCACTTAGTACATACAATGTAATGGGCAGCATGCTTTAAACCACGAGAAATTATGCGCGTGAAATGTTAGTGAGCTTGCTATGTGCCCACTACGGGGTCTTAAGGGAATACGCGCAGTAACATGTGTGCCTTTAGTAATGGGTCGTTGTGATATTCACATGTACCACGATGTCGTTGTGATATTCACATGTTCTGACGCCCGATGGCATTGCACGCTTGTACCACGCAATATTACTCCGATATTACGTGTTGTATTGTGACGCCTGTATAGAGGACGCGTTTGTTTGTAAAGCATGAAAGTTCTTTTCACTGCATTTCCAAGCAGAGGAAGTTATTTTAGCTGCATTTCCAAGCAGACGCGTGGCTGTGTGGTAGAACACCTGCTTGCCACGCAGACGGCCTGGGTTCGATTCTCACTCGGACCCGGAAATTTTTATTATTTTATTTTATTTGCATCTTTCTCGATTTTTCGGTCACGGACAAGATGATGATTTTTCGCTCACAACCAACGACGCCGACGCCCACGCCCACGCCCACGCCGGAATTTCTGCGAAACGAGCTCTTTAACGCTATCGCGTTAAAATATCGCCAGGTCTGCGCACAATCACAGCGACAGCTAGAAGAGCGGCCTTTCTAGAGCGTTTTTAAAACACTCTAGGAGAAACTACTGCAAGCACACTTGCATGGTACCCACTACGCCATAAATCATCACAATTTTTGTGTAGTGGAGAAGCGTCCACTATGCCATTATTCGTCATTCTTCGGAAAGGCGTGGTACCCGCTTCACACTTGTAAGGCGTGGTACCCGCTTCACACATGTGCACTTTGTTGATGCTCTGGCTGACGATTATGCTTGAGGCTTTTGTAATGGGCTGGAGCATTCAACGACCCACTCGCTACGCAATTCTATTGTGGGACGCCTTGTTATTACTTTACAGTTCTAAAATCCTTTATTACACATGTCAACGAGATTCCTTACCCGACATGAAGCCTGCATAGGGTCAGTTTGCAACGGAGTTTCAAGCACCGGCGTAGCTCAGTGGTAGAGTACTGGGCTACCACGCAGAGGGCCCGGGTTCAATTCCTATTCTGTCCTCAGTATTTTAACACGAAAGTGTTTTATGCCGGGGTCCACCACGGCTCCACTGACGTAATTCCGTGACGGATATGACGTTGCAAAAAAATAAGTTAACAGATTGCAAAGAAGAAGTTCCGTTGCCGGGCGTCGAACCTACAACTTCTCGCTCGGCAGCGCGCGGCGCGAAACCACTAGGTCACAGAGCGCACGTTCTCCAGCTTACTAACGGCGAGCTATTTATATACACCATATACCTTTGGCTGTCCTCAGAGCTCAGCGATTTCAGCGCGTTTTCGTCATCACTAGTGAGATGGCGCGAAGGGCGCGAGGGCTCGCTCTGGCGCGCTCTAAAGGTCGTCGCCCCGCGTGTTGCGAAGCGCTCGCGTTCATCTCTTGATTGGTACGCTCTCTGCGTCTTGTGCTTCCACCACTTCCACCGCAAGTTTGCTTTGAAATGACAGTGGTTTAAGAGTGCACGAAGGTCACTTCGCTCGCAACAGCGGCCGCGTTCACGAAAAGAGCGCGCTGCTCACACACGAAGACGTAACAATTGTGACAGTTATTCGCGCTCGTCCTGTGTATACTTGTGCGTTCGTTTCGTGCGTCTTCCTTTGGGTTTGAGCAGCGCGCTTTAAGTGTCGAGCTGAGACAATTTTTAGTCTGCACTAAGCTTCCTGTGTATGCTCATTTCGTGCTTGATTTCCGCTTGAGGTGCGAGCTGCAAGTTTTGAGCTGCTTGCCGTTCTTCGCGTGACATTACAATTTGTTGCTGTAGCATTCATTCCTTCGCCCTTGTGGGGAAACAATGCACAACCAAAGCTCAACTACCTCTGTGAAGACACGTTACACGTTCGTGTTATACCGATTCCTATGACGGAGGGATCAGCCACGTTCTTGTATTTATTTATTTATTTATTTATTTATTTATTTATTTATTTATTTATTTATTTCGCGCGATAGGGGTTACGGATACCGGCGGCGGCAAACAACTATGGCGCCAGAATCAGCCCTTGTTGTGATCTCATAACAGCTTTCGCTGTAAAACATTGAAGGCCTTTGTTTGGAAAGACCACGGTGGTTTACAAGCATCAAGCGAAAACTCGGAGGGAAATTACTGAGGCCTTTCACATCAGCCAAGAAGGCACGAGGTGCATAAGCTATCCCTCTATCAGTGTGCATGAAAAGGAGAGAGGGTTCCTGCAACGACACGTGCCACCAGGTGATGTGGTGCTCTAGGTAACTGTCTGGTATCGGTCGTCATGGCGGGGGGATTACTGGGATTGCGTTATATAAATGTGCGTTCTCAATAAAATATTTTAGTTGTTAGTAGCACATCATCCTATCTTTATCGCCTTTCTTTCGTGACCGTCTTTCCGCGCAATTTAAAAACAATGAATTTGTTTTGGTCACGGACCACCAGCCTCTCGTGACCTTGCTGAGGACGGACCGACCAACTCCAGCCTTGGCAGCCACCACAATACAGCACAGGGCACTGTACCTGGGTGGATTCCGCTATGAGCTTCAATAATCTCCCGGTAAGCAGCTGCTGAACGCTGACGCCCTCAGTATAGACTGCCACAGAGGACGGCAGAGCCAGAACCCCCGAAGCAGATCCACCAGACTATGTACAGTCTGGTGGAACAGCCTTGGTTTTTTTTCAATGAGGGAACTGTGACAGCTGAAGAACTAAAGCAGTTGACTGCAGATGACCCCCCCCTCTTAAGTTAAAGGATGAATTTCACGAAATACGGCTGGCCGTCCTGCGCAAAAGGCCTGGACGCGAATACGGCACCCTTCGTCGAGAAGAAATTGGAGCTGTTTTTGGCTCACGGGCTGTTGTGCTGGGCCTGTAGAGTAGTCGTTCCGATGAAGGCGCGGCGTCGCGTCTTATACCTTTTGTATGAGACACACCAAGGATCTTCTGCCGTGAAAGCGGTCGCTAGATCGTCATTTTGGTGGCCAGGCTTAGATCGCGATATAGAGCGGGTTACCGCACCATGTCACAACTGCGTGCAAAATATGCCCATGCCACCGTCAGCGATTCCGACGTGCTGACTCGCTACGGCAGAAATGTGGTCGAAAGTGCATATTAGGGGGCGAAGCTCCTTATGCCGTGGGTCGTGCGTCCCTTGTAGTTTGTAGTACGTAGTAGCCACCTGCGTGATGACGATGACGCTGCCATCACGGCACACCACATGGAATTTGGTGTGCCGTGATGACGATGACGATCGCGATGCCATACAACACATGGCCTCGCGATATGGTCTCACATGCACATCGTTTGACCACATGCAACCAACCACCATCACGTCTTTGCCGTGGGTCGTGCGTCCCTTGTAGTTTGTAGTACGTAGTAGCCACCTGCGTAACCAGCAGTATCTCCCTGTGTGATGACGATGACGCTGCCATCATGGCACACCACATGGAATGTACCCACTATGCGTCATAACGATGACGCTGATGACGATGACGATCGAGATGCCATACAACACATGGCATCGCGATATGGTCTCACATGCATATCGTTTGACCACATGCAACAAACCACCATCACGTCTTTGATGATGTACCTCCGGAGCTTCGCCCACTCATCCTCATTCACTCCGCGGATATGCTGTCATTTTTAGGGGCGAAGCTCCTTAGCCTGTCGGTCGTGCGTCCCTTGTATGTAGTAGCCACCTGCTGATGACGATGACGATCGCGATGCCATACAACACATCCGCGTCATCCCCATACAACCGCGTCATCCCCATGTGTAGTAGCCACCTGCTGATGACGATGACGGTCGCGATGCCATACAACACATGGGGATGACGCTGCCATAAGGGCAGCGTCATCATAGTGGGGACATGGAATGTACCCACTATGTAGTAGCCACCTGCTGATGACGATGACGATCGCGATGCCATACAACACATGGGGATGACGCTGCCATAAGGGCAGCGTCATCATAGTGGGGACATGGAATGTACCCACTATGTAGTAGCCACCTGCTGATGACGATGACGATCGCGATGCCATACAACACATGGGGATGACGCTGTCATAAGGGCAGCGTCATCATAGTGGGTACATGGAATGTACCCACTATGCGTCATAACGTTGACGCTGATGACGATGACGATCGTGATGCCATACAACACGTGGCATCGCGTAGAGGAACCCGTAGAGGAACCGCTCGCCCTTCATTTCACGGACCACAAGGCCGTCGTAATGAAGGGATCCCGCAAGCCGTCCTTCAACGAAAATAAAAGTTAATTTCGTCTTCATATGATTGACCGATCCATTCATTTCCTTTAGGACAGCTTCACCCAATCATTATCATTCACTTCGTGAATATGCTACCATTTTTTATTTTGCTGGCCCTATTGCAGGGAGGATGACTCTAGTGGTCGTGGACGCTTACAGTAAGTGGATCGAAGCGGTGCCAGTCAAACAAGCCAACGCTGCGTGCACGGTCAACTGCTTGCGAGCTATTTTCTGCCGATTTGGCGTGCCACGAACCATGGTTTCTGATAATAGAGTGCAGTTCACCAGTGACACTTTCTTAATATTTGTTAATATGAACCATATTACGCACCTGCGCACAGCTGTTTATCACCCACAATCGAACGGTCTGGCAGAAAGAGCAGTCAGGACAATTAAGGATGGCCTCAAGAAGTGAAATGAGGGATGGTTGGAAGATAATCTAAACGAGCTGCTTTTCAATTACAGGAGGACGCCGACCGTCAGAACATATCGTCGGATATCAAATACGATCCCGCCTGGATGCATGTTTTCGTCCTGCACGCGCAGGTTCGTCTGATGACGCGGATGTGTGGCACTGCCATCACCGGGCGCTGCTGTGTATGCTCGGAACTTCGGAACGGCTGAAAGATGGACGCCAGGAACTGTTGAGTCTACTGCAGGGTCTCGGATGGTTCGAGTACGAATGCCGGCCGGAGTTTTAAGACATGTTGACCAGTTAGGGAAGCGGGAATGCTCTACACCAGGGGTCTCAAACACGGCCCGCGGGCCGCATGCGGCCCGCGAGGCTCTCGGTTGCGGCCCGCGGCCCGCACATGACTGTCTTCGCCCCACGTTTTTTTTTTTTTTTTTCTGAGTAGGTGTGGTCGTAGGCTACGCAGGCCTGACTGACTTACAGCATTGTCTCCGTGAGGCATCCCATGTGTTTGCCTTGTTCTAAAACACAACCATGAAAGAAAAACTTCATTTCACACTCGACGTCCAGATTTCAGTAACTTTGGAGATCGATATGGACATGTTGTTGGAATCCTGGCACCAAATCTCCTTCAGAAATGACCTGTATATGAGATGTGTAAAAGTTGTCTTTTAAATGACAGCGTTTGCTAGCAAAATGTAAAACTATCCCCCCCCCCCCCCCCCCCCCCAGGGTTGCCGTTGGGTAGACATGAAATGGCGCCAGAATTCACGCCAAATGTAGCCAAAGTAGCCATGTCATTTGATATTATCGCCGAATTTCTAGCCAAATAGAACAGAACTGGTATTATCAACTGAGTCTTTACTATTGATGAATAAATAAAACCATTTTGAATAAGTAAAACCACAAGTTTAAAAAAGAGCCATGGCACCAAGTGGAAATTTTCGTCGCAAACGGGGTCCGAAAGTCGCCAATTTGGCGCAAAGTAGCCACCAACGGCAACCCTGCCTCCCCCCCCCCCCCCCGCCCCGCCCCCCGCTCCTACCTCCTTCACTGTTCCGGCCCTTGCGGGACTAAGTTGCCTGAATGCGGCCCGCTGGCTGAGGTGAGTTTGAGACCCCTGCTCTACACCAACGATAGGCTCAGATCAAGAACCGGAGAGGCAAGCATCAAAAGCAGGCACTACTAGCGACCCTGAACAGTCGCCCATGGTGTCAACTGAACAGAGGGGCATTGCAGCAGCTGATCCCAAAGTTCACCCGGAAGCCACAGTTAGCAACGCTGCCACGGCTGTGCCCGGCACACCAGCCCAAGTCTTGCGGTGCTGTACTCTTCAACGAAAACCAGTGCAGGGACTTCAGTATCAAGGGAAGAGAAATGATGTAAAGTGACCTCAGTCCTTATCGAACTGCTCTGCACGCGCTGGTGGCGCATGCGCCTTTTGTTTGCTCTCTCCCCCTTCAGTTTCTATTTATACGCTTCCAAGTGGGAGGAAAAAACAATTACGTTTTCGCCTGTCAACTGTGTGTTGTCATATTTAGTACACACGTCGCGAGTGTCGGAACCATGCAACAGAAATCATCCACGTGTGTACAAATAACGCACAAAGTACACATGAAGGAGCGCCGTGCTTTGGAGTCATCTCATACTCCTTCCTAACGGTCTTTTGTTGGCGTCCGCGTTCAAAACGTTTGTGTGGCGTAACAGTCCTATAAATAAACGACTAAATCTATCGACAATGTTCTTCGAAGCAAACATAGCATGGCTGACATATGTGAGTTATAGTGACGTTTACTGCTGCTTTCTTGCATTTCAATAGCTACGCTTCCTGTGTGCAGTCATCAATCTATCGTGTTACACCGTTTTTGCGCGTGTATGATACGTGGGAGCCCACTCTGAACTTCGCTGCCATTTCAAAATGCCTCTTTCTCCGCCAGGATAACCGGTGACGTGCATAAGCCTAAGCCGTCGGAAAAGTTTTACGTCATTAATCACTTCTTCAAATGGAAACATTCTCTGAACTATGGCAGCGTGCTTGATGCGCATTACTTCCTTATTCTTCTTTAGCTGGGCCCGCAACATTACTCAGCAATGTTCTATCTTGCTGTGCACGTCGTCATTGCGTTAGGTTGGCCTAGAAGCTCTTCAGAGGAAGACGTGACAGTGGCTTCCGGTAAGCCCCCACTTACCGTGCACTTAAATTGTCATACTCTTAAAAACTTCTCGGTCGTCATAGGTTGGCTGTATGCTTTGTACGTTGCACTGACCTCCAAGTAACTTCCGCAATAAAATTTTATCTGAAAGTAAGTGCTTTTACGCGTCCCCTTGCTTCGTCCTTCGTTTGATTTTTTAGCGCTATTAACGTCTTGCTAGCCAATAAAGCAATCCTGTTGCGTAACGATGTGGTGAAATAAAGTAAATCTCAAATCTAAAATTTCATAGCAACACTGGAAGGTCAGAAGAATAAGGAAATACGGGCAGGCGGAAAGTATGTGAACGCTAAGTGGCCTTTCGACAGACGGCCAATGAAAAGGTGCGATAAGAAGCCACGACCCCATGAGTGGTGGTGTCTCCAACGTAATTTCCTAAAGAGCTTGAGTGAAGTGAGTCCGATTCGAATAAAAGTTACTATTTGAAAAGCTCATTTCCGCACTTTCTAATCAGGCCTGCAGCCTTCGTAGTGCATTCAGTGCGAACAAAATTACTGCGCTGAACTTTGGGCAATCAGAATGAAAGGGCATTAGTCACATCTTTGCATATCTTCCTAGCGTGCCGTTTCGCCAGACCTTAAAAGGTTCATGAGACGACTGACGGACTGGCTTTAATGAGTATCCTAATTAATGACCACCATGTAATTGGAAAACGCTAAAGCTAAAAACCTGAAATAAAATTATTATTGGATGGTGACACTTCATTATTTCCCTACATGCACGTGAAATGACTTCGGAAGTCAATTAGAAGCCGTCGTCTAACATTAGCGTCCAACTTTTGAAATCCAGGGTGGGGAAAGTTATGAATCAGCAGATGCGTAACGAAGCATCTTTCTGTCTCAGTTTACAAGTCTATTTCTTAGCGCGGGAGTGTTTTATGCCGTTCTCAGCCATGAACTTAGCGACGTCATTTCAAGGAACTGTGCTATAGGTTAAACACGAAACATTGACGGCCTTTGTATACATTTCAGGTAATTATTTTAGACATAATGGACTTATGCAAGTATATTCTACATGTATGTCCCTCTACCGCGTCTCTTTTAAATCATAGTCTCAGGCATACAAATGTGAAATAATATGACCTTCGTAGTGGCAATCTTCGTTCGGCCTCAGATTGCATTGCGCTTATAGAATGTGATAATATTAACAAAAGACCGACTCTGTCCACTTCGAATCACCGCGTTTCACTCAAAGCTTACGCACAAAGGCCATACGTTTTATTAAGCGTATTAAGCTCTTCCCAACTGCATTTCTCGGGACTGACCCACAATACGTAGACAGCACTCGCCTCCTCTAGGCTTAGACGAGCCAGCAAGAAGGGTGATCGATTGAGGTATGGCTATTCGACTTCGCCGTGCTCTTTATGGCAGCGAAAAGCCGGCATGCTTTAGCCCTTCGAGACGGAAGTGCCTGGGGAATCACGGTCCCCGAATCTACCTCCCGAATTCCTTCCTCGCCATATCGTCCTCCCCGCCCATGTCTTCATGGAATAAAAAGACGCAATGCACCAACGAAAAACAAAAACGAAGAAACGGTGCAGCTTGCACTAGGGACGCAAGACTTGGAACCAACAGTGGAGCTGGGCGTCCTTCCTAGTTTCTCGTCATTTTTATTAGGGGCGAAGCTTCTCAGAATGTGGGTCGTTCCCTCCTCTGTAGTAGTAGTATGTAGGTAGCCACCTCTAGTTTATGAATTGCTCAATAGATGGCGTTGCGTGTACATGTCCTTGGAAATAATATCACTAGATGGCGTTGCGTGTATATGCCGGCGGTCACCGGCTGGAGCGCTAGAGGACGGACGTGTTTTTCGTGGGTTCCGGAATGACAGCGACAGATAAGTTTTTTCTGCATGATTCGAGCTTGCTTTTATTAGTTATATGAGTACATAAGCCACTAGATTGAAGCTTAATTGGGGTTACAACTTTGTACGGTTTCTTGTGTGACAGTCGCATGGCTTTTTTTTTTTTGTTTTTTTGTTCGGCCACCACGTGGCTGAAGGGTACACAAGTGCTTTGAAGCATACTGGCGGAGTTTTGTGGTACCTTTTGGCTTTGAGTGTATGTAATATGAAGTGTGAACGATCTAGCCATGGTCAAAAAGACCGTAAAGTGTTCCGGGTGCGGAATGGGATGGAAAATAGAGGTTTGTGCGGATGACAAGAAAAATTCCTAAGCGCATTACTCCGGGCTTAGATGGGGTTCCCGTCAGCCTCATTAACGAACTAGGACATAGCACTAAAGAAGCACTGCTGAAAGCCATAGAAAAGTGCTTACAGGAGAGGGAAATACCAGACAGTTGGCGAAAAAGTAGAATGAACTTAATCTATAAAGGCAGAGGAGAAAAGGATAACATTCGCTCGTATAGATCGCTAACCATTACATCGGTGCTATACCGGTTGGCGATGCAGGCAGTAAAATTAAAAATAGAAACGTGGGTAGAGCAAAATGATATTTTGGGAGAACTCCAGAATGGATTCCGAATCGACAGGCGGTTAGACGATAACCTGTTTGTTCTTACACAGTGTATAGAAATATCAAAAATAGAAAACAGGCCTTTATACGTAGCTTATCTAGACATCACCGGGGCATATGACAACGTTAATCAGGAAATTTTGGGGGGATATATTGAAGGAAGTGGACATAGGTGACGACTGTATACATCTTTTGAGGGAAATATACCGAGAAAATACAGTTTGTGTAGAATGGGAAGGAATAAGCAGCAAGGACAGCGTTGACATTAGCAAGGGGCTGAGACAGGGATGTCCTTTGTCCCGTTGTTATTTATGCTGTACATGGTGAGGATGGAAAAAGCGCTAGAAGGTAGCAACATTGGATTTAATCTGTCACACAAACAGGCAGGCGCGATGGTTGAGCGGAAGCTTCCAGGTCTATTTTATGCTGACGATATTGTCTTATTTGCGGACAGTCAAGATGATATACAGCGGCTGGCAGATATATGCGGAAGGGAAGGCGAGGCTCTAGGACTAGGTTTTAGTGCAACAAAATGTGGATTGATGGTATTCAATGATCACGAAGACCATGCGGTCTTAATACAGGGCCAAGAAATACCGAGGGTAAGCGAGTACAAGTACCTCGGAGTGTGGGTAAATGAGGGGGGATAGATATATGAAGGTACAAGAGAAAGCATTGGTAACAAAGGGAAAGAGGAATGCTGCAATCATGAAGCACAGAGCGTTATGGGGATACAATAGGTACGAGGTGCTTCGAGGGCTGTGGAAGGGTGTGATAGTTCCGGGGCTTACATTTGGGAACTCAGTGGTGTGCATGAAGTCAGAGGTGCAATCAGGAATGGATGTAAATCAAAGGGCTGTGGGACGCTTCGCGTTGGGCGCTCACGGGAAGACGACAAATGAGGCTGTAAAGGGTGATATGGGATGGACAGGTTTTGAAGTGAGGGAAGCTCAGAGCAAAATTAGATTTGAAGAGAGGCTGAGGAAAATGAAAGAGAGTAGATGGGTTTTCAGGTATTTGTATTGAAAAAGCGTCGACACGCAATGGAGAAAAAGAACTAGGAGGCTCACCAGTAAATATACGGCTAGCAGTGTGGGCGACATCACAACAAGGAGCATTAAGCGAAAAGTCAGAGAGGCGGAGAGGACTTATTGGATGACAGCGATGGAAAAGAAGCCGGCTCTCAGTGTCTACCGAAAGGGAAAAAAACGAAATAAGGAGGGAGAGGTTTTATGATAATTCAAGGGGAAGCGCTTTACTGTTTGAAGCAAGGTGGGGTTGCCTTAGAACGCGTAGCTATAAAGCGAGATTCTGTAACGAAGAAGAACAATGCACATGCTGTGGGGGGAACTAAGGAAACGATGGAACATGTACTGATTGAATGTGGCGATATCCACCCAGATATACGTGTGGGCACGAGTCTACATGAAGCCTTGTGTTTTGGGGACAACAATGGAAAGCTGAACACGTCCGCGATAGAAATAAGTAAGAGACGGTTAGACTATTGGTGGCAGAAAAGTAGAGATAATGGACAAAAATGAAGAATGGGAAAAATAAGGTCATTCTGCCTTAAGAGGCAGAGAGATGGACCGTGAATTTATATTTTTCTTTGCTATAATAACATAGATTTAATCAATGTAGATAAGGCATTAGGCCAACATAAAAAAGAAAGTTTTTTTTCGAGCCTGGTGGCAGACATGTCACCGCCCCGTTAAAGGGGACGCTCATAGCATCCATCCATCCATTGGAAATATCACTAGATGGCGTTAGTGGTTTTAAATGCGAAGCATTTCTTAGCGAACTTCGGCGACTTTGAGCGTATCTATCTATCTATCTATCTATCTATCTATCTATCTATCTATCTATCTATCTATCTATCTATCTATCTATCTATCTATCTATCTATCTATCTATCTATCTATCTATCTATCTATCTATCTATCTATCTATCCATCCATCTAGCCGCCTACGACTTTGCGCTCTCCTGGCCGTATCGTTAATTGGATTTTTACCAAAATTGGTATGGCATAACACGACTGTATGAGAAACATGATTGACTGGTCATATCATGAAAATCATGACTAATTTGTCATGCAAAGTATGATTTACATGCTATGGCCATAGTGCTCCTGAGGCCGTTTTCTTAACTTTATATATCCAAAAATTTGTGCGATGAGACATTTGTGCGTGAACAACATAAATGACAGCTGGTAATATGAAAATCATGACCTGCACGTCATGTACAACATGATTTACATGCCCCACTCATGGCGCGCTGACGTCCATTTCGATAGCTTGATATACACCAAAATTTGGTATTGCGCGACGTGACTGTATGACGAACATAAATGCCAAGTGGTCACATGGAAACCATGACATGTCATGTGCAACATGACTTGCATGCCACGCTCATGACAGTCTCGTGGCCGTTTCGCTAGCTTGATATACACCAAATTTCTTATTGAGTGACGTGACTGTATGGCGAGCGTGAATGACAAGTGGTAACATGGAAATCATGACATGTCATGTGCAACATGACTTGCGTGCACGCTCATGACACTCTCGTGGCCGTTTCGCTAGCTTGATAGACACCAAATTTCGTATTGAGTGACGTAACTGTATGACGAGCATAAATGACAAGTGGCGATATGGAAATCAGGATATGTCATGTGCAACATGAATTGCATGCCACGCTCATGACACTCTCGAGGTCGTTTCGCTAGCTCGATATACACCAAATTTTTAAGGCGAAAGCCTTTAATGTCTCATGTTCATGTCCATCCGTCCGTCCGTCCGTCCGTCCGTCCCTTCAGCCGTGCCTTGACACGGTGCCAGGAGGGCGCCGGGGCGCGCAAACGGACACTGGTCGCGTTGGACTCTACAGCACTCGCGCTTTGCTTGCATAGCGTCGCTTTGCCCGGCGTCTCTAATCATGCAAGGAGGGAGACGCGCGCATCACGTTCCATTCTCACCGACCCCGTCTCAGTGGGCACAAGCGTTCGAGGAACACACTTTGGGATTGACAACGTGTCCGTCAATTTAAACTCTGGAACGCGGATGGCGCCTGCACGATGCGCAAAGCGCGAGAATACGAACGCATGCGAAATGAAGGCAGATTGGTCTCGCGCCTCGCTGCGATTCGAGGTAACAAATTAGGCGAACATAAGTGACAGGTGGTAACATGAACATCTTGGCATGCATGACATCTACAATGCTATTTACATGCCACGCTCATGGTGCGCTTGCGTGCAGTTCCCTAGCTTGATATACGCCAAAATTTGTATCGCGTGACGTGACTGTATGATGAACACAAATGACAGGCCCTAACATGTGAATAATGACATGCATATTATGTACAGCATGATTTGCTTCTTGCTGGCTGCTTCGCATTACATAGATTCCCACAGTGCGCGGGATCTGGCGGTTCTTTCGTATTGGCCTCGAGGAGTTACGGAGTCGCCCTCTATCGGACGCGCCTCGATTGCGTGTTAGGCAGGATACCGCCGAGCGCTCCCCATAGGATTTGCTGTGGGCGCTCTACAAAACACCTCGCGGAAGCGCTCCAGGACATCTCTGTGCATACTTTCGAAGCGAAATACGTTCTTTACTGTTAAAATAATAATTTTCGATGAACAGAAAGCACAACATAGTTTACAGTCGCTGTCTCTTTGCAGAAAACGGAGCGCCCGCTTCACGCGGTCACCGCGATGGAGACCCCTGAACCGGCTTCTTTCGTGAAATGTAGAGAGTAGCGGAGCGCAAACTATGTGAAATACGTTGTTACAGTAGACTGCATGTATAACTAGATGGAGCATAACAGAAAGAGGCCTCAAGCCGGTGATCGCACAGGTTCGCGGCGACCAACGGAGCTTTTACATGTATGAGCGTCTGCATGTATGTTCGTACTCATGGTTTCGCTTTCGCCACGAGCGTGTGTTGGCGCCGTGTCGGGAACTTTATGCCGCAAAATATGAAAATTTGTGAGTACACAAACAACTATTGTTGCGAGGACGCTATCAGAGCAGTTCAAGAAGAAATTTGTTACAACTACGACTTCAGCGCGCCTATGGCAACTTGTGATGTCCCGTGCCGACGATTCAACGTTTTTTTTTTTTTTCTGTCAAAATTCGTGTATGTTTCAATGTCATTTGACATGTTGCCTCGCGCTGCATATTGATCAGTCTTCTAAGCGAGCAATTGCCGCTGCTTCTGTTATTTCAGAGTGTTCGTTTCGTTTGGTTACCACACAAAGCATCAGAAAATGCGATGACTTTTTTAATATACTTCTTAATTATTGTGCATTCCACTGAACTTGCGGCTCTCGACAAATTCATAGAACAAAGCTTCACCACTTCGATATTGCTGGCGGAAGGAGAAGTGGTCTACGCCAAGGAAACGAAAGAAGATACGTTCGCCGGATTTGTTCTGCAAACGTCAGCTGTGAACATCAATTAGCAGTGAAAGAAAGAGAAGTTATTGCAGCAACCTGCAGCTGCAAAGCAGGGTAACAACAACACGTAAAGACTGAAATGCAAAATTATAATGCCCAGCATTATTTGGTGAGTCGCCCGGCAATTATGTCAGTATGTCGTGTCCGAACAGAATAAATAAGTAAGGCTCCAAGAAAATGCGTGGGGTTGGAGAGGCCAACCTTGAGTTTGAGAGTGGCGCGAATAAATTTGGGCTTTTCAGCACGTAGTGTTTGCGTCATGACAATGCACGATTGACAGAAAGATTGTTATTGACAACATAAATGCAGCACACATCAACCGCAGCGTTGACTCGCTCGCTATGTATCCACCAGCAAACGCTGTGCAAAGCTTAGGAAGGCGAAAGCCTTCGATACTTCATCAAACAGGAAGATTGACCGACGGCGTCCTGCGTCGGCGGCGTCAGCACGAGTAATGCAAAAAATCACCATCACGTGATCACGTCACCATATCACGTGATCATGACGTCACAGATCACCCAAATTTGAGACGTCTTTTTGACGTTGTTATGAAGCCCCATAATGTGATGTCACATGATGACGTGTTGCCACGACATAATAGCTTTGCACAGCCTCCGTGATCGGTGAGTCGATCACGGAGGCAGTGCAAAACCGCGTTCGTTGCAGAAAGTTTTTGGAGTGGGGTGGAAAAACTCAATACATCGACTGACAAGAAGGAGGAGGCGGCTTTCGCCTTCCGGTCATCTTAAAGGAATGCATAAGGAACTCTGTGATTTTTTAAGTCCAACGTAGCTAAACAATGACTCGGGTATGTGCAGCCCATGTTGTAGACGCTGAGCACGGGGCCGACGATCAAGGGGTCGCACGGGAACGTTCTGTGACGGTATCTCACGAGGTAAAAGACAGAGCATTTTCTATCCTACGGGAGATAATCACAGTTAGCCTACAGGAAGCGCGCGCGAACAGTCGTCTCGGTGCGCGCTTTCTGCTACTCAACGACGCAGTAGCGAAGATCGTCGTCGCGGAAGTGCTTGTTGTACACATGACTCTTAGCCGATGGCTGCTTGCCGGTTCTTAGCTCTACAACCCACTCTTCACGCAGTTTCTTATCCCACGGGCACCGGTGCACCGTGCAGACTTAACACCGGACTCGATATGTTGCGTACGTCCGGCACTGCGGCACCGAGCGGCATGTTCATCGCTTTCGGGTGCAGCCACTCCTATCACAGTGGGTTCAGTTGTGTTCAAAATGCGAGAAAACCTTCCGCATTCGAACAGACCGCAGCGCAGGTGGGGCTTGAAACTCGTTTACAAAGCACGCGGCAGCGTTCCACAAGCAGCCGACGCGGCCGCGTGATCCTGCCAAGCACGTCACGCCGACGGTGGCGCCGGTGTTTCCAGTGGTGGCCCTCGAGGCCAATACGTTGATGATTAAAGATGATAGATGCCGCTGTTATAGCGGAGGGCTCGGAAAGCTGCTGCAGCGCGCGCTCGCCGACAGGACCCGCTCGGTCCCCCCCCCACCCCCCCCTCTCTCTCGCCTCGCGACGCCGACAGCGTCTCGAGGCAGCGTCTGCTAGCGCGTTTCTTGATTGAAAAAAAACCGACTGCTCGCGCAGCACAACCGTTCACTGACCACCCCCGTATATATAGGCACTGGATTTTGACCTCCAAGGTAGCGCCTGTGTGAGATTTCTCCTGTGCGTGATTAAACAATAAAAAATTGAAGGACACTTCGTACATTCCAAAGTGTGTTCGTCGAAAGCGTGTGGCCATTCCACTGACGGAAAGACGGACGGAAAGACCGACGGACGGACAGACGGATGGACGGAAGGACAGACGGAAGGACAGACGGACGGACGGACGGACAGACGGACGAACGGACGGACAGACAGACAGACAGACAGACCGACAGACCGGCAGACGGACGGACGGACAGACGGACGGACAGACGGACGGATGGACATCCGGACGGACGGACGGACAGACGGACGGACGGACGGACGGACAGACGGACGGACAGACGGACGGACAGACGGACGGACGGACGGACGTGAGCATCAGACATTAAAGGCTTTCGCCTTAAAAAATTCACTGCGTACATGTAAAATTAAAGTGAGCTGCAAGTCGCCATGACTCTCATCGACCCTTTAGTATAAACGCGCCCGATCTCACGTCGTTGATGATGTACTGGGCAGAATTCACGGAAGATTCACGGTTTACCGATGAACCTCCGGAGCTTCGCCCACTCATCATCATTCACTCCGTGGATATGCTGTGAATTTTTTTTCTTTCATCTCCTCCTTCTTTCTCTCTCTTTCTTTCTTTCTCTGTTTTATGTCTATTTCTATTACTTTCTTTATCGCTCTTTCAATCTTTTTCTCTTTGTTCCCTTTCTCTCTATTTCCAACATCCTATTTCTTTCTATGTCTTTCTCTCTCTTTATTTCTTTCGCTCTTTTTCTTTCTGTCTATTTTCGCTTTCTGCCTTGCTCTCAGTTTTTCCTGCCTGTTTTCTGCGTCGGTTTCTTTCTATTTCTTTCATTCTCTATCTTTCTCGCTTCCTCTTTCTTTCCTTCTACTTCTTTCGTTCTCTTTTTGTCTAGCTCTATATTTTTTCTATCTACTTTCTGTGTCTGTTTCTTTCTGTCTGTCTGTCTGTCTCTCTCTCTATATTCATATCTTTTGTTGCTTTTCTTTCCTCTCTGTCTCCCCATGTATCTCTTTCTACCTCTTCCTTTCTCTCTCTTTCGTTCTCATGCTCTTTACTCATTCTCTTGCACATTCGAGTTATTGCATCCAACGCCGGACAAATCGGCTCAGTGGGAGAGTGTGTGCCGGGCGCGTGTGTTCGGAAGCGAAGGTGAAGACGAAAGCGAAGAGAGCGTGCGCCTGCATGATGGTGATACGTAGTTTTCGTCAGCGTGTCCGGGCGTTTGCCGAGCTGTTACAGCTCAACTGTTCGAACAGGCGAAATGAAAGAGCGTCATACTCACAACTAACTGTATTGTGAAAAAAAAAAAAAACACGGTTGATCCCTCCGTCATAGGAATCGGTATTACACGAAAGTGAAACGTGTCCTTGCAGGACTAGTTGAATGTTTACTGTACATTGATATAAGAGAGGTTGCACAATGTCTATTGGTGTTTGACAGTTATAGCACCGTTTAACGCGGATGCATCCACGTTGACGCTTGGCGGTACATCTGTATCCCGACGACTAACGTCTATGAGAAATGATTAAACAAACCCTTGTGGTCATATATGCTTGTGGTATCTGTACGGTGAGAGCGGAAGCGGAGAAAGCGGTGTGACAGCCAGAAAGCGTCACTGATTGGACGCTAAGGTCGCCTACTCGCGGCATGTTAGAGTTATTAGGGAGTTTTCGAATAGCGTATACGCTAAGTTAGCGGGCGTTGCGGGCGTAGCGTTAGCGTAAGGGCGCCATGAGTTTTCGAATAGCGTTTGTCACCCACCAGCGCTAACGCCGCAAAGGGGCTTTGCGGGCCCCACGCTATTTCGGATTTCTTGCGGGCGGCCCGCAAACGCTAACCGTGGTTAGCGTTACGACGCATGCGCAGTGGCAGCGACCGCAACGGTAAGCGAACGCAAAGCTTTGCGTACGGTATTCGAAAACTCCCTATTGAACATCACTGCCCGACCAAAGGGAAACGCAACGCGCGTCGTGTGTTCCCCGTTGGCCGGCTGCGATTTGTCGCCGGGCGAGTGTAAGTTTGGAACGCGGAGTTACGGCCACGCTAAGCACTCGCGCGTGGCAGATTTACCTTTGGTATGGATGGATGCTATGAGCGACGCCGACGCTGGGGGGTAAGGTCGCCACCTGGCAGTGTGTAAATGCGTCGACAAAATTGCACTTTCGAAACGCGCCGAATGAGACGGACGCGTAGAAACGACGCTCTGAAGAAACTAATCGCGGCTTTCACAGTTATCATGGATTACTTCACTTTAGCAAGATACCTGTGAGAGGACAGTGGTAGATATAAAAGGCGCGTTTGTAATGGCTGCAGGGTATGTGACTGTGGCGCAATGGATAGCGTGCCCGGCATCTCTCCTTGCGGACTAAGAGGTCGTAGGTTCGACTCCCGGTGACGGAACTTTTTTTCTTTGTCTTCTGATCATGTGTATTTTTTCGACGTGATTTCCGTGACGGAAGTACGTCACTGAAATCTTGGAGGACCCCGGCATAAAACACTTTCGTGTTAAAAACACCGCAATATATAACCGAACCACACATGAGCAGCAAGCATAATGCGTACAAGTTCACTACAATCGGCCTCTTCCCAGTGCACGTTCCAGTTCGAAAGTATTTGAGTGATTCAAACTCTGCTGATTGCGACACGATAGACGTATCACTAACAAGATATCGCTGGTCACATTCCTCTACAACGTCCACTCTCGTTTTCAATTTTCCTTGGCAAGGAAACTACTCCAAACTATCTCCCATTGTTATGTTTATTTATACATCAGTCTCCTGACTCGTTGATCGCAGTATTGATAGTTCCGTCGGTTCTACTTGCCAATACAGCAGCAGCATTCTTGCATGCATCCTACGTCGAATGTTATAAGTCTCCTATCATCTTTTCCCCATATCCAATCTTTTTTTTTTTATTTGCATGAGGCTGCTTTGGTGGGCCTCGCTGTTTCCTCGTTCTTGTTCCGCGGTATTCCCAGCGTCGCGTAGTTCTTTCGGCCCACCCTTTCCATGTCGCCGTAATACTAGGTCATTTTGTTAAGATACCCATAAGGCGCAAGTCTACTTATAGCATAGCCCTATAGACCTTTTCAACGAAGAGAGGTGACACATCCATTGTGGGCTGCTGCGCGGGAGTCCAAATGGTGGTGTCGTCGCCTGGCAGTGCGTAGTTGTTTTCTTGTTTCTTTTTTTTTAGGAGCGAAGCTCCTTATGCCGTGGGTCGTGCGTCCCTTGTTTGTAGTACGTAGTAGCCACCTGCGTGATGACGATGACGCTGCCATCACGGCACACCACATGGAATGTGGTGTGCCGTGATGACGATCGCGACGCCATACGACACATGGCATCGCGATATGGTCTCACATGCATATCATTTGACCACATGCAACCAACCACCATCACGTCTTTGATGATGTACCTCCGGAGCTTCGCCCACTCGTCATCATTCACTCCGCGGATATACTGTGATTTTAGATGCGAAGCATCTTATGCTCGGGGCTCTGTCCGTCCCTCCCCCGTCCCCTGTCCCGCGTCCCGTGTCCCGCGTCCGTCCACTTTCATGAAGTAGGGAAGCAGCCATTATGCGAACCAGAACACTGTAGTAATATGAAGGCCGTCAACCCTACTACAATCATCAGAGTCATGGCCGAGAGCACAGAGAGGCTGCTTAGTAATGGCTAGGCAGGAGGTGTCTGTCGCCCAGGTTGACCCCATTCCTTCAGTCATGGCCGAGAGCACAGAGAGGCTGCTTAGCAACGGCTAGGCAGGTGGTGTCTGTCGCCCAGGTTGACCACATTCCTTGATCTTGCTTGCATGTGTTTGGAGGTGGCTTAGTCCGTCCCTCCTTCCCGCGTCCCACAGCGCATGCGCGTCCCCTCCCCCCTCTGTCTCCTACGCTCACCCCCCTATCTCTCCTCTAGGAATGCTCTACTCTACGGAGCGGCCCCCCGCGTCCCACACCCCCCCCCCCCCCCAGCGCGTCCCCTCCCCTATCCTCTCCTACGCTCACCCCCTTTCTCTCCTCTAGGAATCATCTACTCAACGGAGCGGCGCCCGCGTCCCACAGCGCATGCGCGCCCTCTCCCCCCTCTCTTCTCTAGGAATCCTCTACTCTACGGAGCGGCTCCCGCGTCCCACACCCCCCACAGCGCATGCACGTCCTCTCTCCTCTCCTACGGTCCCCCCCCCCCCCCCGTCCTTTCCTCTAGGAATCCTGTACGGAGCAGCGCGCACGACAGGTGGTGTGACAGCTGCATACTCCGCTGGGGTGCCACGGTAGTTCCGCAGTATGAAAATGACGGAGCGCGCGCGCCTCATTCTCTCTCCTGTGCAGCGCCGCGATGAGCGCCCGGACCGCTGCCGTGAAATGAGAGCGGCGACGTTCCTCCCGCTCAAGCTAATTATCTCCCCGCTGCTTCGCATCCACACATGGTTCCCTTTAGCGGGTGATGGAGAATTTTTTTTTAGATGCGAAGCATCTTATGCCTCCGGGCTATGTCCGTCCCTCCCGCGTCCCGCGTCCGGCCACTTTCATGAAGTAGGGAAGCACCTACTATGCGAACCAGAACACTGTAGTACAATATAAGGCCGTCAACCACCACTACATTCGCCAGAGTCATCGCCGAGAGTACAGAGAGGCTGCTTAGCAATGGCTAGGTAGGTGGTGTCTGTCGCCCAGGTTGACTCCAATTCTTGATATTGCTTGCATGTGTTTGGGGGATGCAAGCAAAGAATAACGCGGTCTACCGGTGGTGTGTCGCCCACGTTGACGCCATTCCTTGATCTTGCTTGCATGTGCTTGCGGGGGCTTCGTCCGTCCCTCCTTCCCGCGTCCCACACCCCCCTCTCTCTCCTTCTCCTACGCTCCCCACCTTCCTCTCGTCTAGGAATCCTCTACTCTACGCAGTGGCGCCCGCAGCCCGTTGACTCCATTCCTTGATCTTGCTTGCGGGGGCTTTGTCCGTCCCACCGCGCATGCGCGTCTGTAGTGATTGACGTGCGCGTGTGTTGGCAGTGCGCGCACCATGCAAGATCAAGAAGAAGAAGAAGAAGAAAGTGTCACAAGCGCTGGAAGAATAAAATAGAAGAATAAAAGTAAGGACCATTTGGAGTAGGCCACGGGAGGCACGAGAGAAGAGAGGGCAAAGCGTGGCGGCGAGAGAGGAGAGACACAAGAGAAGCTGCGAACAAGACGGGCCACGTTCCTCGGCGGTCGGGTTCCGGACCCGAGCCTTGGTGTCCAGCCGAGCCCGGAGCAACCTGCCACGTACTGCCAGGCCATGACGGCGCGTCTGTGACAGGTTCCTTCTTCGAGACGTCCTGAGCCCGTGCACACGGGGAGCTGTCGGGTTTTGGGCCCGAGCTCTTGCGAAGGTGCCCGGCCGGGGCGCGGCTACGGCATCGTGCCTGCTCTTCGATCAGTAGCCTGGGAAGACTGTTCCGTCCATCCGTCTGCGAGATCCTCTCCGAAACCGGTCACCAACGACTGACCTTGGTGAGACCAGCGCTCGTGCCTCACTTTTCCGATGGCTGTAGGAACTGCTCGTTTAGGACTGTGATTTCTCGGTTTAGTTGTGTAATGTTATTTGGGGTTTTCTTCAGTGTCATGTGTGCTCGTTTATCGTGTATGTATTAAATGTTATGTGCAAACGGCCTCGTCCTTTCGTGGGTGTCTGTGGCGACGTCTCGGACACCCATTCACTAAGAACCTGCGCGTTGTTTAAACACCCTAACAACGTAACATTGGCGTTCGCGTACTTAGATTTCTGGGCACAAGTTAGCCCAATAATGAGTTTCATCTCTACCGGAGTGACTGCCGCTTTCTTCATAGTCACCATCTCGTGACAATACAATAGGTCTGAGGCGTTTCTGGGGTGCACATGATCTCCGCTGAATAAAAATTGATTGCACGTTAGGTAGTATATAGATAACGAACGGTGTACGCCAGCAGAAAAGAAGAATATGAAAAGTTATAGTAGCTTTATGTGCTCTGCGTAGGCCTATATACACAATGCGTCCCAAAATTTCGCTACAAGCGTTGTTGCTTCTGTACACCGGTGATTCGGTATTGCATAAGCGGTCCTTTATGGACAAGGTAAAACTGCGCATCGGTATTAGCGCCATCGTGTGAAGGCTTCTTATTGAAGCTCGTGTGCTTAGATGGCAACCCACTAGCTAGTAGGCGAGCTCAGCAGACTCCCATCAATTACAGAAATGACAAACAAGAACCGCTGTCAGGGAAGTGTCTACAGAGCTGTCCTGTTAAGCAGCTAAAACAAACCCTAATTAGTTCTTCGGAAGTAAACTAACTTACTTTGACCAAGAAGGATAAAACTTATGAGATACGAAGAAACATTTCATTAAAATGAAATTGGCCACATTTAAGAAACTTTCAAGCAGATTTTTTTCTGCATAGGCGTTCGCTACTACATTATTAGGTTCTACAACAACAAACTTGCGAATGTATCGCAGTATATTAAGATACAATTTGCAAGTATCGTATCGGAAACAATTTTTGCGGTAGTATCTTGTATATGTATCTTCAATACTTTTTGCCTGAGTGAGTATCTTGCATCGTATCGCGATACAATTTCAAAGTATCTTTGCCCAGCCCTGGTGGAGCCCATATGTCTCACGTAAAATACTCCATGGACGGCTTTCCGTTTTATCTACCGAAGCAGCATACTGGCGATTGCGGGAAAGAAAAGCATTGGCGAGAAGCCCGCGCACTTTCAACTTTTTTTTTTCTGTGCATCTACCCAAATATTTCAAATAAAAATTTTCTTCTAAGCTATATATGAGGTATTAGAGGTACTCTTGAATTTTAATCGACCTCATTTTATCCGAAAACGTAAAAAGAGAATTTTTTTACCCTGATACAACTGAAAAACATGGCGTGTACTTCCGTGTTAGACCACGATCAATAAAGTGACCGGAAGTTTCCTGCGGTAGAATGCTTGACGCTACCAAGGAGGTTAAAAAAAAGATTGAAGGCACCTTCGCACTAGTTGTGCCAAGCCTGAAGGGAGTGCACCTGGGCAGCTTTCTTTGTTCATCTTCCGCTTTCTCTTCCTTTCCTTCTCTCTCTCTCTTTCCTGATCTCTTTTCCAGTTTTTTCTGCGTTTTTTCTCTATTTCTATTTATTTGTATTTTTCTACCTATTTTTTTCCTTTCTTTCTCTCTCTTTCTATTTCTCGCTTGCTTCCTGTTTCAATTTTTATACGTGGTTTGTGTCGTGGTGCTTCCCTAGCCGTAGCAGTAATTTCCGACCTGTATATAATCTTCAAGGCGCTCGAAGAACAAGAAGATGACTTCTCTTTGGCGCGAGCGCGCGCTAAATATGATACAGCTGGCTATGCTAAATGTGGTTTTGCCTGTGTAACGCCAAGCGACGACGACAGCATACGACAGCCCGAGCCCCGAAAATGCTCCGCAGTTAATATGTTTTTTAAACGTCCTTGGATTCTACTGTCGCCGTCTCGAAACCCTGTATTGATAAGAGGTCTTTGGCGCTTACCAGAGACCGCAATGCGCCGCGGTGGATGTAAGACATGTTCGACCGTTTTGGAAAAGCATAGTCGCTAATGCGCGAGCGATGTCAGTCCAAAGAGCCAATTTCCTACTACGAGACCCCATGACGTCAGAATAGTTCGTTTACTTTCACTTTGTTCAACCTTGACTAGGCTCGCATAGAAAAGAGGTGACATTTACGTTTCCGGAAGCTTGGCGACGGGAGCTACCCGTCGGTGTTCTTTAATTTCCGGGTAGAAACGGCTCTAGGAGGGCGTACCTATTTCCTATATGAACCAAAGTTCGTACACGGAGTGTCGTTTTACTGTATAGCTTAAAGGATTGGCAATATCTCTCCACGAAGGTTCCGGCTGGCGATGCTAGGATTTCGTGGAGTGGTGGCCATCTACATCAACGTAATGTGGTCCTTACTGAGCTCAGTCGTCTTCACGTCCACTGTAGTTCTAGTTCTTTTAGATGCGAAGCATCTTATGCTCGGGGCTCTGTCCGTCCCTCCCCCCGTCCCCCCGTCCCGCGTCCGGCCACTTTCATGAAGTAGGGAAGCACCCATTAGGTGAACCAGAACACTGTAGTAATATGAAGGCCGTCAACCCTATCACAGTCATGAGAGTCATGGCCGAGAGCACAGAGAGGCTGCTTAGCAATGGCTAGGCATGTGGTGTCTGTCGCCCAGGTTGACCCCATTCCTTGATCTTGCTTGCATGTGTTTGGAGGGGGCTTAGTCCGTCCCACACCACCACAGCGCATGCACGTCCCCTCCCCCTCTCTCTCCTACGCTCACGCCCTTTCTCTCCTCTAGGAATCCTCTACTCTACGGAGCGGCCCCCGCGTCCCACAGCGCATGCGCGTCCCCTCCCCCCTATCCTCTGCTACGCTCACCGCCTTTCTCTACTTTAGGAATCATCTACTCAACGGAGCGGCTCCGGCGTCCCACAGTGCATGCGCGTCCTCTCCCCCTCTCTCCTCTAGGAATCCTCTACTCTACGGAGCGGTTCCCGCGTCCCACACCCCCACAGTGCATGCACGTCTCCTCTCCTACGGCACCCCCCGTTCTCTCCTCTAGGAATTCCTCTACGGAGCCCCGAGCATAAGATGCTTCGCATCTAAAATGACGGAGGGCGCGCGCCTAATTCTCTCTCCTGTGCAATGCCACGATGAGCGCCCGGACGGCTGCCGTGAAATGAGAGCGGCGACGTTCCTCCCGCTCAAGCTAATTATCTCCCCGCTGCTTCGCATCCACACATGGTTCCCTTTAGCGGAAGATGAGGAGTTTTTTTCTGCATATCCATTGTCACGCGTTCTAGGTTTAATTCTTCAACCATTTTTTTACACCCATCTGCGGGCAAAAAGACCATGAGACGTATCCGTCTATATCGCTTGTTGGAGATGTCCAAACAAGTCTGAAGTTCCCGAGAAGATGGGAGCTTGAAAATCTGAAAAATCTGTAAAGAGGGGACATCGCTGTAGCTAACATTTCGACAAATGGACTTGTCTTCGTGACGACGTCGTATTTGCTGATTTGACGAAGATTATGTACGCTTGTCCGAGTGCCCCCTATTCAATGAGCTCGAACGGGCGAGACGCACCTCTTGTTGCTTTTTGTGGTTGCGTTTTGTTTTTTTTTTTAAGTGCGGAGCATTCTAGGCGGCCAGGCCATCGTAGGCTGTCGTAGTGGCTTGCCATAGCGCAGGCAAAACCAGCTGCATCATATTGAGTGCGCGCTCGCGCGAAGGAGAAGTCGTCTTCTTCTTCGAGCACCTTGATGATTATGTAAAGTGCGGACATTACTACCATGGCTAGGGAAACACGACAGCGCCAACCAAGTGTAAAAATTGAAGGACGAAGCAAGCGAGAAATATAAAGAGAGAAAGAAAGGAAAGAATAGGAATAAAAATGGAAATAAATATAAATAAAGACAAAAACACAGAAAAACCTGGAAAAGAGAACAAGAAAGAAAGACTGGAGGAAAGGGAATAGAAAAGCGGAGACAAACAAATAAAGCTGCCCAGCCCCGCAGTTCCTTCGGACTGGGCACCACTAGGGCGAAGCCGCCTTTATCTTTTCTTTTTCCTTTGTTTTGTCGCATACCCCACCAGCAGCCTCCCTGCGCTCGCCTAAATTTTGTGTGTATGCATGAACGCTAAAAATACTTGTGTCTTGAAGTACGCGTAAATCGCGCGATGAGAGAGAGAGAGAAAATCAACTCTAATTAGGGAATGTACAGAGAGCCTTCGTTGGGTGGGACCCTGAGTTTAGGGCTCTGGCACCTTTGTTGCGTTTATTTCTCTACGCACTGTCCGTTTGAGCACTGTAAATTTCATAAAAATATAATCTTTCACGTGACCCTCCGAAAACCGGGACGTCGTCCGTAGGTTTAGCAGCTCTGCGTTATTTATGACTTCTGCCGTTCTATAAACTGCGGAGGGTGCCTTGCAGGTTTGGGGTTTATCAGGCGAGTGCCACGTTGCAGAACGGTATTGAAGTATATTATATATATATATATATATATATATATATATATATATATATATATATATATATATATATATATATATATATATATATATATATATATATTCGGTTTGTTTCTTAATTTTCTTTATCCGAACAATCAGAGAAAAAAGGTGACCGTCGCTAAGGAATGGTGACAACTCCATCATTAATAAATCGCTGCATGCCCATGCTATGCACTTCTTCAGGTTTCACAGCAGTGACGCCGCCATGCGTTTTTTCTTTGAGTCGTCATAGTAATGCACGTAACGACACCACCTGGAGTTCTATGTACTCTATGGTACTTCTTGGAAGGGTAGCGCTAGTGAACACGGACTAAAGGAAGACACACGGACACACAGACGTGGTACGGAAGGTTTAAGAAAGTAGACAACGACCCGTTTGTAGGACGAAGCCTTCGTGGCTTCGAAGGCTTCGTGCTACAAACGTGCACGTGCCCTTAAAGGAATTGTAAAGCAAGCTCAGCCCCACCATCGGACAGAAATTAATGCTTTGGGACAGTGGTCCAGCTTTACGCCGTTGTCCATAGGCAGTTTTTAAATGCGAAGCATTTCTTAGCGAACTTCGGCGACTTTGAGCGTATCTATCTATCTAGCTATCTAGCCGCCTACGACTTTGTGCTCTCCTGGCCGTATCGTTAATGGGAATTTATACCAAATTTGGTATGGCATAACATGACTGTATGAAGAACATAAATGGCTGGTCATATCATGAAAATCATGACTAACTTGTCATGAAAAGTATGATTTACATGCCACGCTCATAGCGCGCTCGCGGCCGTTTCGTTAGCTTGACATACACCAAATTTGGGATTGAGTGACATGACTGTATGACGAACAATAAATGACCAAGTGGTAATATGAAAATTATGACTTCATGAGTGACATGACTTGCATTCCACGCTCATAGCGCGCTCTCGGCCGTTTCGTTAGCTTGATATACACCAAATTTGGTATTGAGTGACATGACTGTATGACGAACGTAAATGACAAGCGGTAATATGGAAATCATGACATGTCATGAGCGACATGACTTGCATTCCACGCTCATGGCGTGCTCGCGGCCGTTTCGTTAGCTTGATCTACACCAAATTTGGTATTGAGTGGCATGACTCTATGACGAACATAAATGACAAGTGGTAATATGGAAATCATGACATGTCATGAGCGACATGACTTGCATTCCACGCTCATGGCGCACTCGCGGCCGTTTCGTTAGCTTGATATACACCAAATTTGGTATTGAGTGACATGACCATAGGTCGGCAAAACTTGTGAAGCTCACTCAGACTCACTCATGAAATATATTTTGCGCTTAGGGCTCCCACTCAGACTCAATCTCACCAAACTTTTTTCGGAGCCCCACTCACTCGAACTCACACTAACGAAAATTTTCTTCAACCTGACTCACTCGGACTCAAACTCACCAAAACATTCCTCACCCGGACTGACTCAGACTCAGACTCACAACTCGTTCTGAGTCTGAGTGAGTCCGAGTGAGTCGACTCATGAGTCCGTTAGCCTAGAATTATCTTTTTCGACCATGGTGTCAATGCTCTATAACACCAATATCTCACGTAATCGGTGCTCTTCTTGGCGCCTTTCGATATAGTACCTTCGAATACGAGTTACGCGTGCTCGTAAACCAGTAAGGTAATTTTTCTTGAAAGAGTTGACCACAGAAGATATATTTATAAAAAAATATACTTGGAAGAGTTGGCGGGGGAGGAGGACAAGGCATTCCCCTACGTAATTCGTGCCTCTGATCAATAAATATTGAAATGGTGTATGAAAGACACTGCTTTGGAATACGCGTGAGTAGACGTGAGTATAAACGTGAATCCAGGTTAGGCTGATAGTAATGCTGAAGATGAATAGATATGACCATAGGTCGGCAAAAAGAAGTGGAACTCACTCAGACTCACTCAACAAAGATATCTTGCGCTTTAGAATCACTCGGACTCAGACTCACCGAAATTTTCTTGAGCCGAACTCACTCGGACTCACACTCACAAAAATTTTCGTCAAGCGGACTCACTCAGGCTCAAACTCACCAAAAAATTACTCACCCGGACTCACTCAGACTCAGACTCACGGCCCGGTCTGAGTCTGAGTGAGTCCGAGTGAGTCGACTCATGAGTGAGTTCGCCGACCTATGGACATGACTGTATGACGAACAAAAATGACAAGTGGTAATGTGGAAATCATGACTTGTCATGAGCGACATGACTTGCATGCCACGCTCATGGTGTGCTCGCGGCCGTTTCGTTAGCTTGATATACAGCAAATTTGGTAGAGTGACATGACTGTATAACGAACATAAGTGGCAGGTGGTAAGATGAAAATCTTGGCATGCATGTCATCTACAATGTCATTTACATGCCACGCTCATGGTGCGCTTGCGTCCAGTTCGCTAGCTTGACATACACCAAAATTGGTATATCGCGACGTGACTGTATGAAGAACACAAATGACATGTCGTAACATGTAAAACATGACATGCAAATTATGTAAAGCATGATTTGCCCCTTCCTGGCTGCTTCGCATTACATCGATTCCCACAAGTGCATGGGATCTGGCGGCTTTTAAACTTACAAGTGATGGCGTAGTACGCTGTTCATGAAAAAGAAACGTCAGTACAGGCTTCTACTTAAATAACGAAAAAACGAAGTAATACACTGTTTTTGGGTACTTCAACCCATTGAACCGTTATTTGGAGCGAAGCACCTTGAGACCGAGCCTTGTGGGCGTGCGGCGGCGTGCACGCTCATAGCCCAGGTGCTAAAACATCAGCCCACGGCACGAGTTAAATCTAATTGATGATTATATGTACAGATGAGGAAGATTCTCTTTCCGCCATGGATCAGAACGAACGTAAAGCGCGGCATGCGGTGGCTCAACGACAACGTCGACAATCGGACCCGGAGTTGAGAGCGCGGGAAGCGACAGCAAACCGACAAAAACGACAAGAACTCAATACGGCATTCTAGTTATGACCAATAAAACACACTGTATATACTGAACACACGCCTTGTAACTCATTTCCATGAGGGAGTGGGCAAAATGTCACGGGAGATTCACGGTTACCAAACAGTCACCGTGCTTCGCCCACTCATCATCATTCACTTCGTGGATATGCATGGATTTTTGTAGTGAGAGCTTTTGCCCAATGACCTGGTCAAAATTGATCCTTTACTTTTCGCACAACTTTTCGCACAACTTTTCGCACAACTTTTCCATAGGGAAAAGTTGTGCGCTAACGACCCTTAGCGACATTCACTCCTCTCTGCAAGTGTCCTTTATTTCGAACCTCCAAAAAAATGTGGTTGATCCCCCTGACATAGGAATCGGTGTAACACGCGAAAGTGAAACGTGCCTTCGCAGAAGTACGTAGTTCAATGTTTAC
Source organism: Rhipicephalus appendiculatus (assembly GCA_030522465.1). NCBI lineage: Eukaryota > Metazoa > Arthropoda > Arachnida > Ixodida > Ixodidae > Rhipicephalus > Rhipicephalus appendiculatus. The sequence continues at coordinate 157,300 of JALIZH010032968.1, forward strand.
TGCCCGTTGATATATAATGTCTATTGGTGTTTAGTGGCTACAGCCCCCTTAGATGTTGATGCACGCATGTTGACACATGGTGACACATCTGCATCACGACAACTAACGACTCACGACAGGGATACACTTTCCGAAAACACTGCATTGCACGCACCGGAGCATCGCGCTAATCACATTTGAACCACAGGCGTTCGCAAACCGTGCAAGCGAAACCGAACGGGTTTTCACTGAATCGTTTTTCAACTCACGGTCCGCTGCAGTGAAGGGATGCGTGATTTGCGGATCGGCGACCGTCCCGTCGATGTGCTTGGCATGCAGCGTCATGTTGGCGAGCTGCGTCCTGCTGGTAGGTCGCTTCGGCGAAGATACGATTATTTCCGTCCTGCATCGATGGCTGTATAGCAGCCAGTTAGGTCCGCGATGAGCTCAACTTCACAAACGCGAGAGGCAGAGTTCTCAGCTTGAGCCGTGAACGTGCGAATGCCTCCCGCTCCCCCCTTGGCGAGTCCATCGCTTCACCAAACTCACTTGCGCGACATTCTCCCGTCGACGCCATTGTCTTTCGGTGGCGCTTAATGCAGCAGTTCTCGTAGTCGGTGCCATCGCACTCGTATCGCTCGTATCAGTAGACGGCGGTATACACCATTGGTGCATATTTAAGCTGCACTACGCTGCGCACGCTAGCACAACGCGATAGATGAAGCACGTAACCTCCACCAATACAACGCGAAAGACAAAGCGCGTAACTGCGTCGTCACCGAGTCAAATCAGCGCGTAGAGCGCGTCGCAATTACAGCCTCCGTTTGTGGCCTCCGAAATTAGCTTCAGAAACATTGTCGGAGCCGATTGCGGAGCCCACGATACACTGTGTTTCAAGTAGGGTCAACGCCACCTAGGTGGCGTTGGCAAGGCGCTTTGATGCCAGTGTCCGTTCGAATGCTGGCATCGAGGCGCCGTAGTGCTGAGACTACCGCAGCGTTCTCTGTCAGTGTTAGCAGTAGTGTTAGTGTCATAATGCAGTACTTCTCAGCTCTTAGGCGGCGGCACCACCCCGCGAAACGAAGAATGCAGGTACAAAGCGAAGGAGTGGGAGATATATAAGGCACGTCTGAAGGACTCTGCAAATGCGCCGATGGCGCAGTCGGCTAAGCGCCCGTTTTCGGTCGCCGCGGATCGAGAGGTCATGGGTTCGATTTCCCGGTTTTCCAATTTCACGTAACTTTTTCTTGTAGTTTCTTTCTTTGTATTGTGTTCATGTACCTTTTCACAACGTCATATCCGTGACGGAAATACGTCCAGTGAAGTCTTGGTGGACCCCGGCATATAAAACACTTTCGTGTTAATTGTGTTAAAAAAAAAGAACGATTACCTAATTTTTCTAAACCAAGAAAATAAGCGCCTGTTCACACACGTTCGCCGCTTCGCCACGTCTTTGAATGGCTCTACGTCTCAATTTGCCTTGTAGCTTTCCGCACATCTTCTTTGAGGCGAAAGCCTCGCATGCCTCACGAAACACGGAAAGAGATACGTTGTCCGCCGCGGTGGAGCAGTGGTTATGGTGCTTGGCTGCTGACCCGAAGGTCGCCGGTTCGATCCCGGCCGTGGTGGTCGCATTTCGATGGAGGCGAAATGGTAGAGGCCCGTGTGCTGTGCGATGTCAGCGCACGTTGAAAAAAGCCGGATGGTCGAAATTCCCGGAGCCCTCTACTACGGCGTCTCTCATAATCATATCGTGGATTTGGGACGTAGAAGCCCAGATATTATTAAAGGGATACGATGTGATGCGGAAAAAAGTCATGTGATGACGTCATTAGATGACGTGACTGTGCCGTCACAGAGCGTGGCTTCACATGATGATGCCGTTCATAGTGGCTTGGTCGAACGCGGACCGAACCCGGAGGTTGTGCTGGAAAACCACGCGAGGTGTAGAAGTCTACGGTGCGGCCGATTCGGGAGGCAATGCAAGACCGTGTTAGGTGAAGGAAGCTGTCGGGAAGGTCAATGCAATCGGTCCAAGAGAAGATGGCTTGCGCCTTCGGTTCGCATTTGTAAAGCCGCGTCCACGTCTGTTCAGCGTAAAGCCTTGTCCACGTCTGTTCAGTGTAAAGCCGCGTCCACGTCTGTTCAGTGTAAAGCCGCGTCCACGTCTGTTCAGAGCGCGCGAGCTGCCGGCCCTGCTCGGCGGGGCCACAGTTTGCGACAGTTGCGGGCTCTGACTGGGGTGTGCCCAGGAGCGTGCGCGGCCTGATAGACATGCTGACCCGCTTTGCACGAGTGACAATGTTGAAAAGTGCCCTTGTTTAACCCAAGATGCACGCTCCTTCTGGCGCTTCCGGCATCTCGATTCCGAAAGATGAGATCTTTAGACTGATAAAACGCGACCGTTGTGGTGAAGGGCTCTCACCTGCAGCGATGACAAAAAACATTACCAGAATTTGAGGGTAGGGCACACGCCCGTGGCGCTATCGCTTGGCAGTTTCTGCGCCGTAATTTAATGGAAAATATACAATAGAAAAATCATATGTAACGATAGGAAAATGATCATCAATATTGACTCGTGGTTAGTTTTGATGACTACAGTTTTGTTCGTCAGATGTGAAAAAAGTAAGAATGGAATTACTGAAGACAGTGCCAAAATGGATTGAAGAAAGAAAGAAAGAAAGACTTAGTTGCATTTACTTGCTTTTCGTTTTCATGTATTCTACGCGACAAGGTTTGTACTGAATGCCTCGGCTCTGACTCTAAGCGTGACGCGTACGATAACTCTAGAAGAATTGCGCTAGTGGCATAAAAATATTCCGCCGTTCCTTTTTGAACGTCATCGCGTCACCCCTCCGGTAATAGCGTCCGCTCAGTCTCCTCTAGAAGGCAGCACGACTTCTTTAGAGAGAAATCGTCAACGCACTGCCTCCCTTTCACCATCCCCAACACCTCCGACCCCAGCGTCCCGTTACCATCCTTCGTGTTGCCTTTTTGGTCCACTTGTTTGTTTTTAGGGGCGAAGCTCCTTAAGCCGTGGGTCGTGCGTCCTCGATGTATGTTGTAGGTAGCCACCTCTCGTTTAGTTCTTGGAATGTCCGCTAGATGGCGGTAAGTGTATATTGTCACGTCGTGACGTCGACGAAGGCAGTAGTCGGTATGTCTAAGATTAAACTGTTTATTAGGCCAAACTTGTGGCCGGTAAACGGAAAGTAAGATTACAGCAATACACGCTGGCACTGATAGCGGCGAACAGAGCGTCGGCCGTCGATCAAAACTGAACATCGTTGGAGCGCGCCGGCTTTTATGCATCACGCGTCGAACATTCTAGCCTTATCACTGGTCATCGCGCAAGCTCAGGAATAATCTCGAGTGGTCGCGTCTTGCGCGCAATCTTAACAAAACGATCTACAATAATCGCGAAGGTTCTAGAACAATAACGGCGCGGTTTGAGCTGAGCTTTGCTGACGGTCTTTGTGGGCGAAAACCGAATACAACAAAAGTGAAAATAAGAATAGCGCGTGGCAATGCCCCCCCTCTGAAAAGGCATCGTCCCGATGCTTTAAACAGAACACGGGGGGAAAATGCATGCAACAATAAATCACAACAATAAAGAAAGAAAGTACAATAATTAAGCAATAGGTGCAGTCCTCTGGTTTGCTAACGCGCGTAATGCGGCTTGAGGCGCACGACATGGACGACTTCGGGTCGCGCACGGCGCCGTTGAGAGTTCGTTATGCCGTCCGGGACGACCTCGTAGTCCAGAGCACCGAGACGTCGAAGCACCTTGTACGGCCCGAAGTACCGCCGAAGGAGTTTTTCACTAAGTCCACGTCGGCGTATCGGTGTCCACACCCAAACGCGGTCGCCGGCCTGGTATTCCACGAAGCGTCGTCGAAGATTGTAACGGCGGCTGTCGGTCGTCTGCTGATTCTTGATCTGCAGGCGGGCGAGCTGTCGTGCTTCTTCGGCGCGCTGTAGGTAGGCGGTCACGTCGATGTTTTCCTCATCGGTGACGTTCGGTAACATGGCGTCGAGCGTCGTTGCCGGGCTCCGTCCGTAGACCAACTTGTATGGCGTCATCTGCGTCGTTTCTTGCGCGGCCGTGTTGTATGCGAAGGTCACGTACGGAAGGATGGCGTCCCACGTCTTGTGTTCGACGTCGACGTACATGGCCAGCATGTCGGCGATGGTCTTATTTAGACGCTCGGTCAGGCCGTTGGTCTGTGGGTGGTAGGCGGTGGTCCGGCGGTGACTTGTTTGGCTGTACCTTAGGATCGCCTGAGTTAGGTCCGCGGTAAAGGCCGTACCTCTGTCGGTAATGAGGACCTCTGGGGCGCCATGACGCAGTACGATGTTCTCGACGAAGAACTTTGCTACCTCGGCGGCACTGCCCTTGGGCAGGGGCCCTTGTCTCGGCGTAGCGGGTGAGGCAGTCAGTAGCTACGACGATCCACTTGTTTCCGGAATTCGACGTCGGGAACGGCCCCAGTAAGTCCATGCCGATTTGCTGGAACGGCCGGCGAGGTGGCTCGATGGGTTGCAGAAGTCCGGCTGGCCTAGTCGGTGGTGTATTCCGTCGCTGACAATCTCGGCAAGTCCTCACGTAGTGGGTGACGTCGGCAGTGAGGCGAGGCCAGTAGTACTTTTCTTGTATCCTTGCCACCGTACGGGAAAATCCAAGGTGTCCAGCCGTCAGGTCGTCATGCAAAGCATGCAGAACTTCTGGTCGTAATGCCGAAGGTACTACGAGGAGGGAGTCGGCCCGAAGTGGCGAGAAGTTTTTCTTTAGGAGAACGCCGTTGCGCATGAAAAACGACTCCAGTCCTCGTCTGAATTCCTTTGGAGCCACGGTGGCTTTGCCCTCGAGGTATTCCATAAGGCCCTTGAGTTCCGGATCGGCGCGCTGTCGCTCGGCGAAGTCGTCAGCACTTATGGTTCCCAGGAAGCCGTCATCATTCTGGTCGTCCAGCGGCGGTGGGTCGACGGGGGCACGAGACAGGCAGTCGGCGTCAGAGTGTTTTCTTCCGGACTTGTAAACGACGGTAATGTCGAATTCTTGAAGTCTCAGGCTCCACCGTGCGAGGCGACCAGAAGGGTCCTTCAAGCTAGCTAGCCAACACAAGGCGTGGTGGTCGCTCACAACTTTGAAGGGCCTGCCGTAAAGGTAGGGGCGAAACTTTGATGTAGCCCAGATGATGGCAAGGCACTCCTTTTCTGTTGTGGAGTAGTTGGCCTCTGCCTTTGATAGCGACCGGCTAGCATAACTGATAACCCTTTCCAGTCCGTCCGTCCTTTGCACAAGGACGGCGCCGAGTCCTACGCTGCTCGCGTCGGTGTGCACTTCTGTTTCGGCGTGTTCGTCGAAATGCGCAACGGAGGCGTTTGCAGGCGTCGTTTTAGTTCTTGAAATGCTTTCTCCTGTGGCGTTTCCCACTTGAACTCGACGTCGGTCCTGGTGAGGTTAGTGAGAGGCTCGGCGATGCGGGCGAAGTTTTTAACGAACCGCCTGTAATAGGCACACAAGCCGAGAAATCGACGCACGGCCTTCTTGTCGGTCGGTGGCGGGAAAGCAGCGATGGCGGTTGTCTTTTGCGGGTCGGGGCGTACTCCGGATTTGCTTGTCACGTGGCCCAAGAACAAAAGTTCTTCGTACGCGAAGCGGCACTTCTCTGACTTGAGAGTGAGTCCGGACGTCTTGATTGCCTGAAGTACAGCTTCAAGGCGCCGCAGGTGTTCATCGAAGTTCGAGGAAAACACAACGACGTCGTCCAAGTACACAAGGCAAGTCTGCCACTTCAAGCCAGCCAGTACAGTATCCATAACGCGTTGGAAGGTCGCGGGGGGCCGAGCAAAGACCAAAAGGCATGACCTTAAACTCGAACAGGCCGTCTGGTGTTATAAAGGCAGTCTTTTCTCGGTCTCTCTCGTCGACTTCGATTTGCCAGTAGCCCGTCTTCAGGTCCATCGACGAAAAGTACTTCGCGTTGTGGAGTCGATCCAAGGCGTCGTCTATCCGTGGGAGGGTACACGTCCTTCTTCGTGATCTTGTTCAGGCGACGATAATCGACGCAGAAACGTAGCGTCCCGTGCTTCTTCTTCACCAACACCACGGGAGACGCCCAGGGACTCTTGGACGGCTGGATTATGTCGTCGCGTAGCATTTCGTCGACTTGCTTCTTTACGGCTTCGCGTTCTCGCGTCGAAATTCGATACGGGCTCTGACGGACTGGTCGGGCACTTTCTTCAGTTATGATACGATGTTTGGCGACTGGGGTCTGTCGAATCCTTGACGACGATGAGAAGGAGTCCTTGAATTTCAGGAGCAGATTTTTGAGCTTGTCTTGCTTCTGCTTTGGAAGGCTGGGGTTGACGTCGAAATCTGTTTCGGGACCTTGATTCGTCGAAGAATGTTCGGCAGTATCGGAGAGGGCGAAAGCATTGCTGGTGTCCACGAATTTCTCGATGTAGGCGACCGTCGTACCAATGTTGAGGTGCCTATATTCGTGGCTGAAGTTTGTCAGTAGTACCTTTGCTTTGCCGTCGCGCAACTCGGCGATGCCTCTTGCGACGCAAATCTGACGGTTCACAAGCAGGTGCTGATCGCCCTCGACGACGCCTTCAAGGTTAGCGGGTATTTCGGTGCCGACGGAAATGACGACGCTGGAAAAAGGCGGAACGGTGACCTGCTCTTCTATTGCATTCAAGGCATGATTCTTCGGCGACGTGTGGGGCGGCAACGCTTTTTCTGAAGTCAGTGTTATCGACTCAGACCTCAGGTCGATGACGGCGCCGTGTTGACTTAGGAAGTCCATCCCCAGTATCACATCCCTGGAGCAGTGCTGCAGAATTAGAAAGCTGGCGGGATAAGTCCGGTTATTGATGGTGACTCTTGCGGTGCACACACCGGCCGGCGTTATTAGATGACCCCCAACGGTCCTGATTTCAGGGCCTTGCCAAGCAGTCTTTACTTTCTTCAACTTCGTCGCGAAAGACCCACTGACGACGGAATAGTCGGCTCCAGTGTCGACGAGAGCGGTGACGGTGCGGCCGTCGAATATTACGTCGAGGTCGCTGGTTCGTCGTCGTGCGTTGCGGTTGGGTCGCGGCGTCGGATCACGGCTGCGTCGAAATGTCGTGGTGCTTCCATGCTGCGTCGTCAGGTTTTCTTCGGTCCACGAGGTTTCCTCGGGAGGGCTTCGTCTGCTTCGCGTCGTGTTGCGCAGGTCTCGTCGCGTTGTCGTCGTCGGCGGCCGCGGAGGATCTTCGGCATTTCGTCGAACAGCAACCGCACCTCCATCGGTTGCTGCCCTTAGTTTCCCGGGTACGGGCTAGGTGACCGGCCCCGGTTTGGGCCAGTGTACTGCCGGCGGTGCGGTGACATGTAGCGGCCGGGCGACGGTGAGCGGGAAGGTCGTCTGGGCGTCCACTGAGGTCCTGCGAGGTAGTCGGCGATGTCTTGCGGTCGTTCACCCCGCTGTGGACGAGGCGCGTTGACGGCGAAACCTCGCAGTCTCATCTCACGGTACTGGCATCGGCGGTACGTGTGGCCGGCTTCTCCGCAGTGGTAGCAGAGGGGACGGTGGTCGGGGGCTCGCCAGATGTCGGTCTTCCTCGGCGTGTACCGCTGGCCGGCAGGCGGGCGAGATGGCGGCGGTGGGGGCGGCGGCGGCGTCTGGCGACGGTAGTGCTGCTGAGCGGCGTCCTGACGGGGTCGTGGAGAGGGTACGTAGCGTCGGGCTGCAGCAGCGTAACTCAAGGCCTGCGGCTGAGACTGTGGCGGCTCAGGGGTGCCGAGCGACTGCTGGAGTTCTTCACGAACTATCTCGGCTATCGAATCCACCTGAGGTTGCGACCTGGGGAACATCTTCTGCAGCTCCTCACGCACGACCGCTCTGATCGTCTCGCGGAGGTCATTGGTTCCCAGCGCTTGAACATCCGCGTAGCTCGTAGTGGGCAGGCGGCGGTTGTATTGCCTGTTGCGGATTTCTCGCGCTTTCTCGATGGTAGTGGCCTCCGAAACGAATTCCGAGACCGTCCTCGGGGGGTCGCGCACAAGTCCGGCGAAAAGTTCTTCCTTTACTCCTCTCATGAGGAACCGAACCTTTTTTCCTCGGACATTTCAGCGTCGGCGTGCCGGAAAAGTCGCGTCATTTCTTCCGCGAAGATCATTCCCAGGATTTGGAGACATTCGTACGTGGTGCCATCTCTCGGCGGCAGCAACCACATCCTGCCATAACTCAATGGGAAATAGGCGAAAAAAATCATATCTTTTGAAATAAGCTAGTTATCAAAAACGACTCCGGGATCTAAACAGCAGAGACCTACTGGAACACTGTGGCGAAATTTCAGTATCGCACTACAAAATCTGTGGCTTCCCTAGACAATTGAACACCCCCCAGTGGAAATACATGGGACCCATTGTTAAATATTAAACACTCTGGGAAGCCACGCGGTTTGTAGTGCGACGCTGTAATTTTGACAGAATGTTTAATTAAGTCTCTGCTTTGTAGAACCGGGAGTCGTTTTTGATAACTAGCTTTTTTCATGAGATATGATTTTTTTCGCCTACTTCCCATTCAGTTACGGCAGGCCGCCGCTGTCACCGACAAGAGAAGGCGCTACGTGCAAATGTCCCCAAATCCTGGTCATGGGTCACACTTTCGTTCGGGAGTTGCACCCGCGTCTCCAGCAATGTCGCGGCTCTTTCCTTGCGGGCGATGCTCCTGAACGTGTCCAGGAATGTGCCGCGGAAGAGATCCCACGTTTGAAGGGCCGACTCCCGGTTCTCGAACCAGGTCCTTGCTGAGTCTTCTAGGTAAAAGTAGGCCCGGCGCAGCTTCTCGTCAGAGTCCCAGTGGTTGAACGTGGCGACCCGCTCGTATTCCTCCAGCCAGCTTTCTGGATCCTCGCATGGTGAACCGCGGAAAGTCGGCGGCTCTCGGGGTTGGTGCATGACGACCGTTGTGGGCGGTACAGGGGCTGCCATCGTATCTGCGGTCGCTGTCGTGGTTTTGGGCTGCCTGGTTGTCTCGGGAAGTAGCCCGTACTCTGGCTGAAGTCCCTGCTGCCTGCGGCTAGCTCGAGATTCCGGGTTCTCCTTAGCGTCAGCTTCTTCGTGGCTTGAGCTTGGGTCAGTGCTTCGCGGGGGCGTCCGGAGCATGGACGAAGCAGCACCTCCACCAGATGTCACGTGGTCGTGACGTCGACGAAGGCAGTAGTCGGTATGTCTAAGATTAAACTGTTTATTAGGCCAAACTTGTGGCCGGTAAACGGAAAGTAAGATTACAGCAATACACGCTGGCACTGATAGCGGCGAACAGAGCGTCGGCCGTCGATCAAAACTGAACATCGTTGGAGCGCGCCGGCTTTTATGCATCACGCGTCGAACATTCTAGCCTCATCACTGGTCATCGCGCAAGCTCAGGAATAATCTCGAGTGGTCGCGTCTTGCGCGCAATCTTAACAAAACGATCTACAATAATCGCGAAGGTTCTAGAACAATAAGGCGCGGTTTGAGCTGAGCTTTGCTGACGGTCTTTTTGGGCGAAAACCGAATACAACAAAAGTGAAAATAAGAATAGCGCGTGGCAATATGATGAATATATTTAGAGGCGATGCTCCTTATGGCTTCACCTCAGCGGTCCTCGGTTGTGCATGCATTCTGAGTAGCCAGTAGGCACTGGATTTCGACCTCCAAGGTAGTGCCGGTGTGAGATGTCTCCTGCGCGTGATTAAACAATGAAAAAATTCACGACGTACATGTAAAATTAAAGTGAGCTGCGAGCGGCCATGACTCTCATCGACCCTTTAGTATAAATGCGCCCGATCTCACGTCGTTGATGATGTACTGCGCAGAATTACCGGTTTACCGACGCACCTCCGAAGCTTCGCCCGCTCATCATCATTCACTCCGTGGATATGGTGTCGTCGTCTCCAGTTCTCGTCTCATTTCCGAGAGGGCGCTGTCCTATAGACATGCGTAGAGTTACTGTATATGCTACCTTTAGGTAGCAGGGTTGCGCCACTGTTTTCCGGGCGCCGCTCGCTCCGCCGCCAGTGATTCCAGCGCCACTATTCGCCAAGCGCCATCACGTGGTCAGAGGTGGCTCCTCTGCGCTGCGGAGAAGCCAACCCTTCGCAGGCAACGCCAATATGCACTTGGCAGATTCCGGCTGTCCAAGCGTAATTAAATCTGCGCTGTTATTATTCTTGCTGCTGCTTGTCGAGATACATGTGATCTCAGACGCATTCTTTTTTGAAATGGAGGACTAATGGTTGGTTTTTGGGTTTTAACGTCTCAAAGCGATTCGAAGAGACGCCGTAGTGGAGGGCTGCGGATAATTTCGATCAGCTGGTGCGCTTTAACATGCACTTCAATCGCACCAATGTGATACCACACACTGGCAGCTCTTTCACTATATGACGGGGTGTTGCGCTCCGAACTGTCATAGCTCCAGTTAAAATGGTAAGACGGTGCCACGAGCAAAATCTTCTACACACCTCCGACTCAAGTGACTGCTGCATCGCGAGAAGCCGTAATTGTTACATTTGATAAGCGTGGTAACACCTGACTGCTATTTTCTCGGGTATATGTATAAACATTGTGAATTAATTGTGAGGCACCAGCTGCACTTTGGTGCTGTGCAATCACTTGGTGCAGCAGGTGCTGCCATAGCAATAAAAATTGTAGTGTCTTCTATAAGCAAGAAACAAAGGTATGGTAAGATGCACCATTTAATGTACCCATAATAACTTTACAGGTAAAATGAACGCGAAATATATGAAGCCTTAGTTCGCGGGTTGTGTGGGCTGCGTGGACATATAACACATCTAAATTGGTCCATGACACGTGAAATGCGACCAGGAAGCTTACTGGAAGCATTCGAAGGAACACAGTGGTGCAACGCAAATAACCAGAGTGTGCATATATTTGCTCGCCTTAGTTACATAAATTGAATTCAGGTTTCATGTCTTCAGCGCGAGCAATGGTGTACGCGGCAGCGCTTTTGAATCGCTTGTTCACATCTTTCAGATTTATCGAGCCGTGATCGCATACATGCATGCACGCCAAATACGCATGTCGCACGGCTACTTTCGATCGCTATCGAGCCCGATTGCGTTAAATATTCTCGACTACAATTTGTCCCCTTCCACAGTTAGTGCAAGGGAGCCAAACGCGACAAAGAGATACCATGATATTCTGGCTCGATCGTGAATTGAAGTGCGAAGATAAAAAATTCTGTAAGCGTTGCACCAGTGTTTATGTTTGTCACACGCACTGTTTGGAACAATAATTACATACTAGGTGCATCATCGTAAAATCGCCGCTCGTAAACATGAGCGGAGCAATCTAATTTTACTAACATTATAAAAAAAGATAGAAAGAAAGGAAAAAAAAAACAAAACAAAGACATACTCGCAACGTCCTGCGAGCGCGGCTCCTACGCGGACGGAGAGTGGCTTTCCCGCATAGCGACGGAGCCCAACATGGCGTACCTTGGCTCAACTCTGCTACCTAAAGGTAGCATATACAGTAACTCTAGACATGCGTACAACATGGCCTCCGAGATGGCGGGCGCGCGGCGGGTTTTCCTCCGGCCGTCCCAATCGCACGGAGAGAGCGTATTTCCCGAGGTGGGCGTGGCCCGCTCTTTTCTCCGCACCGCGGCGCACTTACTTGGGATCGGAAAAGCTGCCGCGCTGTTGGCGCAGCTTGCATGTGGCGAGGAAAAAATGGTTTTGCGCTTTTATTAACCTCGCGCTGATTTGGAAATGTCTGGTCAAGGTGTACGAGAGGCCAAGTCAATGCCGGGGTTTATCGAATCTCAAATGAGCGGTTTTTTTTTTGTTTTTTTTTTTGCTGTAGATTTGCGCCGCCTTTATTAGAGCACTTAGAAAAGCGATGCCTCTGCAAGAGATCCGCATGTGCTAGAAACTTACTATACTTCGAAATTTGCGGGCTGTATAGTAAGGGGGCGCTAGCGAAGAAGAAAAAAAAGAACGATGATGAGGCTGGGCGTGATGACGCCCGGGTCTCACGCTCGCCCTGCCGCTGAAGACCCGTCAGTCGTTGCCGGGCCTTCGTAAATTAAACGCGTTTTTTCTTGTCGCCTACGTGTTCTCTGAGGGCTTCGGCCGACCACTGGCCCCGAGCCCACAATAGATATGTTGATAATGTTGTAAGCTAGATTTAAGGCCTGCGACGGAAGCAGTCCGTTTTGAAGCAGTATCGCAAAAAGCAGGTATCGGTGCTTGCTTCCTTTGTGCATTTTTTCCTTCGGTGTAACAACATATAGCGAAATGAAAACACACGTACAGCAGCACTCTAATTTTCTATTAGGAACACTTTGTTTATATTTCCTTTATTAACAACTTGCAGGCACTTCCTTCTATGCGGAATGCTTTACAGGCATTGTATAACAGGTGAATGCCGTCACAGCAGCGTAAAGAAGTGACATCGGCAATTCATGAAAACTGATCCCAAGCTTCTCTTTGCTATTCGACTTACAGAAGGGTACGCAGCAGTATGCGATATTCCTGAAATTAAAGAGAAGACACAGGACCTCACAGCATTTTCTCTAACCAAAAAAAAAAAAAGACAGCACTGACAGAGTTTCAGTTATATAGCCGTAAGTAGTCTGCAACTTCAATTAATAAATCACTGCTATTGAATCAAACATTCATTTCCATGGAAGGAAAAAATATTGATGCGCATACACAAAAAAACAGACACGGACTCAGGAAACACGGACTAGCGCAAACTTTCAACTAACTTGATTTTTCGTCGTGTCAATATATACGCCACACATCACGTGATTACAACGCTAATCGCTTTGTCACAGTCATATCACATCAACCCGCGCAAGAATCTCCTCTCACCATGCAATAGCGAAACAGAAGACTGGCTAACACACTCGTCACCTCTAGTTGATATATGATATGCTTCCAACAGTTCCCGTGCACTACTATCGTGGCTTCGGCCCAAAATTCGGATCGCTCGGAAATTCGGTACGCACATGCAATGACGGACATGCGCAGGCAAATGCGCATTCTCTTTATTAATTATGGTTAATTCGTGTTGCCTTGCACGAACGTTGACACACCTTCCGGTTTGCCCGACATAAGACTTGCCACATGAAAGCGGAAGCTCATAGACGACGCCCACCGCGCAGGCTACATAAGGCCATGTGGCAAGTCTTATGTCGGGCAAACCGGAAGGTGTGTCAACGTTCGTGCAAAGGAACACGAATTAACCATAATTAATTAAGAGAATGCGCATTTGCCTGCGCATGTCCGTCATTGCATGTGCGTACCGAATTTCCGAGCGATCCGAATTTTGGGCCGAAGCCACGATAGTAGTGCACGGGAACTGTTGGAAGCATATCATATATCAACTAGAGGTGACGAGTGTGTTAGCCAGTCTTCTGTTTCGCTATTGCATGGTGAGAGGAGATTCTTGCGCGGGTTGATGTGATATGACTGTGACAATGCGATTGGCGTTGTAATCACGTGATGTGTGGCGTATATAATGACACGACGAAAAATAAAGTTAGTTGAAAGTTTGCGCTAGTCCGTGTTTCCTGAGTCCGTGTCTGTTTTTTGTGTATGCGCATCAATATTTTTTCCTTCCAAGTATGAACCAACTCGCCCAGCAGCAAGCTTTATTGAACCATAATTCATTTCCACTTCCACGCCAAAATTTTGTCTTCTTTACGCAGAACGCCAGCGACACAAGCACGCTAGATGAAAAAACCCCGCAAACGCCGCAGTATGAGCGCGTTACAAAGAAAAAATAAGGTCGAGCGCACGCTGGAGGGAACGCTAACTGAGCCGACCAAACTCGGCACTCGGCATCAGCAATCGTCATGCTCTCTCCTCGCGATGTCGCCGGCGCCATCAAGTCTGGCGCGAAAGCCGCGCTCGCATAGCGCACAATGCTTCGCACTCACCCACGAGGCTTCCCCAGTTTCCCTTTCCAACTACCTCCCGTCGCGCCGCAGGAGACAGGGAGGAGGTTGCAGGCGGTCGCCACACGTCTAGACCGTGGTCTAGACTGAAAGTCGCCGGTTCTGCGACGACCACGGACTGGTTACAGGCACGTTTTGTTCATTTATGATCGATTGATTGATTTGGATGCAGTCGAGAGCACAGTAAATGAACACGATACTGATATTGCCATTGTGCTACCAAAACGTAAGTAAAATCCGGATGACGAAAAAGGAGGCGATGACAACTCAGGGACTTTCACTGTGAACGACGTGTGGAGTAAATGTAGGTCGGCTAATCGAAGCCTTCAACAATATTCCGGCAAAATTACTTATCTTACTTCAGTGACATCACCAGGGCACTCAGTTATCTAGAGCGTAACCGTTCTTCGGTTGACCAACTCATAAATATCCGTACGCGATCAAATAGTAAAACGATGTGTCACGATAGGAGGGCAATATGATTCAACGATGAAAATTAGCCCAGTTTTCACCCATACACGTCTCCAGAAAGGAAGAATGTTAGAACGCCCCTGTATATTTCTCATATCAAGGTATTTCGCGCCGAGACAAAACGGACCGTAATGAAAAAAAAGAAGCAACACTACCACAGACGAATTGATACGTCCTTACAATAATTTATATCAGGAAAATTCAGCAGTTGCCGTGCTTTTCTCCGTAAATTGGACCAAAATAAATGCAGTAACAGAAAAAAATACTTGCCTTCAGTGCATCCAGAAGATCCTGGCGGCAATGCTTGCTCGTACGCAGAAAAAATATCATGCGCACGCAATAACCCCGCGCGCTCTGCTTTCTGCCGCGGTCTCCGCTGCCGCCGGAATCCCAAGTGAATGCGCCATCTCGCGGTAGCCGGGCGCGCGACGCGATGTACGTTTTTTTGCTGGGGAGCGCGGCGATTGGGACGGCCGGAGAGAAACCCACCGCGCGCCCGCCATCTCGGAGGCCATGCGTACAATATGGCGGTTGGGTGAAGGTACGCTAGATGGCGTTGGCGGTGCAGCTGCTCTCCGATTGCGCGGACCGCCGTACGAGTGCGCTTGCCGGATCGTGCTGCTTGGCGGACCATGGACGACGACCGGTCGTTGAAGTTTGAATAAAATTTCACACACACTATCGCTTTGATTACTGCTGGGCGATACCACTGAAGATTTCACGGTGTAACCATGATTGCTTCAGTCACCATAACTCTCATCGACCCTTTAGTATAAACGCGTCCGATCTCACGTCGGTGATGATGTACCCACGGCCGCTGGATCAAAGCGCACGAGGTGCGGCCTGCTGCGTGCGCCGAAAACCGCGGGAGAGGCCCAGTTCGTTTTTCTGCCGCCGCAGCGCCACCAGTCAATGACAGTTTGCGCCGGGGAAGCGGTGCGTGTCTGGCGCTCGCAGGCTGGCTGTGTCCGCTTCGCAGCGCTGCAACTGGAGACATCGAGTTTGGTGGCCACTCAACTAGTGCATTTTTTTATGCCCCAACAGGACCTTTTCTCCGATGAAAATGGTTTCCCTTTTATACGGGGATACGGAACTGTTTTCACTAAGCGTGCCCGTCTCGTCTACACACAACTTTGACCACATGTTTGAAAAGTCGAAAGCGTTAATGAGAAAGCATGTCCTGTGTTCGCATCCTTATAGTAGTATCTGGGGTGTTACGTCCCAAAAACCACGATACGATTCTGAAGGACGCTGTCGTGAAGGGCTTCGCAAATTTCGACCATCTGCGTTAACGTGCACTGAGTTCGCACAGTACACGGGCCTTTAGCATTTCGCCTCCATCGAAATGCGACCGCCGCGGCCGGGATCGCGCCTTCGACCTTCGGATCAGCAGCCGAGCACCGTAACAGCTACACAACCGCAGCGGACTCTTCGCGTAACAGGATTAATACTTGTGTTTTAAGCACTTTTACAAAGGCTTTTGGGTTGTTTGAATATTGCACAATGTTTTCAGCAATCTGAATGGCAAAACTGTTTTTGTACTATTTGAATTTTGCACAACGTGCATGCTGAATAAAGAAAGAGAAATACAAGGTTCTTTACGTAAAATGAATCATACCTTTATCAAGCACAAAAAATCTCCACTCGCTGAACCGCCAGTATGCATGTGTTTTCTAACGCAGCAGAATAATTTTTAATTGCGAAATAAATAAAACATCCGAGTTGGCGACATGCCGTCATGGCCTCAAAGGCGCAGCGCCTATCTGGAGAGGGGCTTGTGTGCCAGCCTTACGAGACGCTGCACAGTCGCGTTGACCTTCCCTGTCCAGTTGGCTAGCAGTGGTCGAAGCAGCCTTTTCAAAAAAACATCACAGATGTGTTTCGTGTGCTAAGGGCTGCCCGAACCACACCGTAGTGCAGGGCACGTTACAAAATGTGGGAGCATAGAGATTTGCTGAACATTTTGTACGTGGCGCAAAGCTGGAAACATGAAAATGGGGCGGAGGAAAGAAAGAGACAGAGGAGCGCCAATCTACCAACTGTTTATTGCCATCACGGCTGAAAAAACAGGTAAACTTCCACGCATGCGCAGTTGCGAGGAAAGGTTACTCCAAACATGACATCACGTGAGCAGTTCATTAAAGAAGAACAACTCAGATTGAAAGAGTACAATGGATGTGTCACTGACACAAGCGGACCCGTTTCTTCTAATATGATACGCCTCTAGTAGTTCCCTTGCTGTTTGATCTCTGCTTTTGCCGATAATCCTAGCTTGCGCAAAACGTGGCACACACGAGCATGACTTGACATGCGCAGGAAGGTGCGCACCATCACTCTTACCAATGCTGTTGGCATGCTCCCTGAGGCGGTCGTTGATACACCGTCCCGTTTGTCCGATGTACGTCTTGCCACAACTCAGGAGAATTTCGTATATAACGCCTTCGGCACAACGCCTGAAGGGTTTCACGTGCCTCTTTTGGCACCCTTGTTGCTTAGCACGAGAGATTCGTCGGCACAAGTGCAACAGTTTATTCGGGGCGGAAAACACAACAGGAATTTCAAATCTAGCAGCCACCTTCTTGAGGTTATGGCTTAACTTGTGCATGTACGGCACCACCTGTGGTTTAGCGCGCTCCCTTTCTCTCGAGTGCTCTTCCTGAGTGCTGACGTTCAGCTTCCGTAGCAGAGATTCGGCAACGGCATGCAGGACCCCCGCTTGTGTCAGTGACACATACATTGTACTCTTTCAATCTGAGTTGTTCTTCTTTAATGAACTGCTCACGTGATGTCATGTTTGGAGTAACCTTTCCTCGTAACTGCGCATGCGTGGAAGTTTACCTGTTTTTTCAGCCGTAATGGCAATAAACAGTTGGTAGATTGGCGCTCCTCTGTCTCTTTCTTTCCTCCGCCCCATTTTCATGTTTCCAGCTTTGCGCCACGTACAAAATGTTCAGCAAACTTAGTCACCAACTCGCCCAAAAACAAGTTCTTCTAGAGCATAGAGATGTTTCTGAGCCAAGCTTGTCGGCGTTCAGCATCTGACGAAATTCGCGGTAGGCCAAATCGGCATTTTTCTTTGCGTTCGACGTGCATAGTGGAACGGATCGGTTCTTCGGCCTGCTGCCGAACTACCCAGATGGCCTACGTTTCAGTTTGTAGGAGGCACAACACATCAGATTAAATACGACTATTGTTCTTACAAGCTCCGCTGAGCAAAAATAAAAAAAAGGCGCGCGACTATCGTTGTTTGAAGTCCGTAACCTCGTTCCGCGCTGTTAAAAAACAAAGAAAAAAGCCGGCAGATCCCACGCACGGTGGGAATCGATGTAATGCGAAGCCGCCAGATAGGAGCAAGTCATGCTTTACATAATTTGCGTGTCATGTTTTACATGTTAGGACCTGTCATTTGTGTTCGTGATACAGTCATGTCACTCAATGCCAAATTTGTTGTATCTCAAGCTAACGAAACCGCCGCGAGCACGCCATGAGCGTGGCATGCAAGTCATGTCGCTCATGACATGTCATGATTTGCACATTACTACTTGTAATTTATGTTCGTCATACAGTCACCTCACTCAATCCCAAATTTGGTGCATATCAAGCTAACGAAACGGCCGCGAGCGCGCCATGAGCGTGGCATGCAAGTCATGTCGCTCATGACATGTCATGATTTCCATATCGCCACTTGTCATTTATGTTCGCCATACAGTCTTGTCACTCAATACCAAATTTGGGGTATATCAAGCTAAAGAAACCGCCGCGAGCGCGCCATGAGCGTGGCATGCAAGTCATGTCGCACATGACAAGTCATGATTTCCATATTACCACTTCTCATTTGTGTTTGTCATACAGTCATGTCACTCAATACCAAATTTGGTGTATATCAAGCTAACGAAACAGCCGCGAGCGCGCCATGAGCGTGGCATGCAAGTCATGTCGCACATGACAAGTCATGATTTCCATATTATGACTTGTCATTTATGTTCGTCATACAGTCACGTCACTCAATCCCAAATTTGGTGTATATCAAGCTAACGAAACGGCCACGAGCGCGCCATGAGCGTGGCATGCAAGTCATGTCGCTCATGACATGTCATGATTTCCATATTGCCACTTGCCATTTATGTTCGCCATACAGTCACGTCACTCAATCCCAAATTTGGTGTATATCAAGCTAACGAAACGGCCGCGAACACGCCATGAGCGTGGCATGCAAGTCATGTCGCTCATGACATGTCATGATTTCCATATTGTCACTTGTCATTTATGTTTGTCATACAGTCACGTCATTCAATCCCAAATTTGGTGTATATCAAGCTAACGAAACGGCCGCGAGCGCGCCATGAGCGTGGAATGCAAGTCATGTCGCTCATGACATGTCATGATTTCCATATTGCCACTTGTCATTTATGTTCGTCATACAGTCATGTCACTCAATACCAAATTTGGTGTATCTCAAGCTAACGAAAAGCCCGCGTGCGCGCCATGAGCGTGGCAAGTAAATCAAATCATGTTGTTCATGACATGCACTTCATTATTTGCATATTACCACCTGTCATTTATGTTCGTCATACAGTCACGTCACTCAATCCCAAGTTTGGTGTATATCAAGCTAACGAAACGGCCGCGAACGCGCCATGAGCGTGGCATGTAAATCATACTTTTCATGACGAGTTAGTCATAATTTTCATGATATGACCAGCCATTTATGTTCGTCATACAGTCATGTTATGCCATACCAAATTTGGTATAAATGCCATTAACGATACGGCCAGGAGAGCACAAAGTCGTAGGCGGCTAGATAGATAGATAGATAGATAGATAGATAGATAGATAGATAGATAGATAGATAGATAGATAGATAGATAGATAGATAGATAGATAGATAGATAGATAGATAGATAGATAGATAGATAGATACGCTCAAAGTCGCCGAAGTTCGCTAAGAAATGCTTCGCATTTAAAAGGCGCGCTCCCAGTAGCGCGCCTCGTAGGACGATCACCCACTACTAGCGCCCCCCCTCGAAAGTTGCGGACGGAACTGTCAACAACGCTCTCCCTTCCTCGCCAACGCTCGGCGGCTCCACGCAACAGGCCGCACCGTGTGCGCTTTCATCCAGCGGCCGTGATGTACCGGGCAGAATTCACGGAAGATTCACGGTTTACCGATGAACCTCCGCAGCTTCGCCCACTCATCATCATTCACTCCGTGTATATGCTGTTTTTTTTTAAGCGAAGCTCTGTTAAGGCCTGAACAAACGTACGCGTTGCAGCGTGTCAGCGCGTGGCTTTCTGACGCGGCGTCGCGCCCTCTCCCTGTTTAGAGAGGGGGGCGCGCGGCTACGAGGCTGCGCGCCCTCTCTCTCTCCATAGGGAGAGGGCGCGACGCCGCGTCACAATGCCACGCGCTGACACTGCAACGCGTACGTGTGTCAGGCCTTTAGCCTACCTTGTCCCACCACCCTCACCACAGCCGCCGCCGTCGTCGTCGCAGCAGCAGCAGCAGTAGTAGTAGTAGTAGTAGTAGTAGTAGTAGTAGTAGTAGTAGTAGTAGTAGTAGTAGTAGTAGTAGTAGTAGTAGTTGGCGCTACGCAGGTATCTTGACCAGAAGGATAGTGAGTATATTAATAAATATAAATAAAAAAAATGATGACGCTCGACATGTTTACAGTGGTGATGATGATCGAGATGACGAGGCTAGTTAATGATAATGATGATGATGAAGCACGTGACCTCGCTAGCCAATCACATACTAACGCGCATTTACAGCTTGTCTGTCCGGTAGTTTTCACGGCGAAGAACCGACTGCTATTTTCTTCTGCGTTTTTCCCTCATTACACAATTCGCTTAGCACAAGCTCCTTCCCAAACTAAACACAGTCATGTGTCTTTCAATTAAGGTGCCGCACCTGCTTATACGAGCAGCAAAAATGAACAAATGAGTGAATAACTAAACAAGCCAAGAGACACGGCAAGCAAGTTGTTCTCAGTGTCTCTCTTATCGTTCGCCTGCCGTCGTCCTATCGCCTATGCACCAGCATTGATCTGCGCCCCGTACCACGCCTCTCTTTGCTTACTCACTTGCATTTCCTTCAGCTCATCACACTTACGGTTCGTCCTGCCGTTCAATAATGCAGTCGCGCCACAATCTGTCCGCGTTTGCTCCTTTTCCTCTCTCGTGGTTAGCGAGTTCGCTTTCTCAGTCTATCTGGATCACCACACCATAGCCTTTCGTGTCACGTCAACGAACGTAATGGCTTTTATTTATTTTTTGTCTCGTCGGTTATCTTAGAGGGGCCCGTTGTTCCTGCTAAAAAGGCAGTGGTGTGGACGTCCGCGTTATATCGGATTTCAATAAATAAAAAGTTCACAATAAATTACGGACCCTTGGGACGATCTATATGAGGACGCAGTGACGGCCAAGCTCTTCATGGATTTCGAACAAAAAAAGCCGGCAGATCCCACGCACTGTAGGAATCGATGTAATGCGAAGCAGCCAGGAAGGAGCAAATCATGCTTTACATAATTTGCACGTCATGTTTTACATGTTACGACCTGTCATTTGCGTTCGTCATACAGTCACGTCGCGATATACCAATTTTGGTGTATGTCAAGCTAGCGAACTGGACGCAAGCGCATCATGAGCGTGGCATGTAAATGGGATTGTAGAAGACATGCATGCCAAGATTTTCATGTTACCACCTGCCACTTATGTTCGTTATACAGTCATGTCACTCAATACCAAATTTGCTGTATATCAAGCTAACGAAACGGCCGCGAGCACGCCATGAGCGTGGCATGCAAGTCACGTCGCACATGACAAGTCATGATTTCCATATTACCACTTGTCATTTATGTTCGTCATACAGTCATGTCACTCAATACCAAATTTGGTGTATATCAAGCTAACGAAACGGCCGCGAGCGCGCCATGAGCGTGGAATGCAAGTCATGTCGCTCATGAAGTAATGATTTCCATATTACCACTTGTCATTTATGTTCGCCATACAGTCATGTCACTCAATACCAAATTTGGTGTATCTCAAGCTAACGAAACGGCCGCGAGCGCGCCATGAGCGTGGCATGCAAGTCATGTCGCACATGACAAGTCATTATTTCCATATTACCACTTGTCATTTATGTTCGTCATAGAGTCATGTCACTCAATACCAAATTTGGTGTATATCAAGCTAACGAAACGGCCGCGAGCACGCCATGAGCATGGCCTGCAAGTCATGTCGCACATGACAAGTCATGATTTTCCATATTACCACTTGTCATTTATGTTCGTCATACAGTCATGTCACTCAATACCAAATTTGGTGTATATCAAGCTAACGAAACGGCCGCGAGCGCGCCATGAGCGTGGAATGCAAGTCATGTCGCTCATGAAGTCATAATTTTCATATTACCACTTGTCATTTATGTTCGTCATACAGTCATGTCACTCAATCCCAAATTTGGTGTATGTCAAGCTAATGAAACGGCCGCGAGCGCGCTATGAGCGTGGCATGTAAATCATACTTTTCATGACAAGTTAGTCATGATTTTCATGATATGACCCGCCATTTATGTTCTTCATACAGTCATGTTATGCCATACCAAATTTGATATAAATCCCATTAACGATACGGCCAGGAGAGCACAAAGTCGTAGGCGGATAGATAGATAGATAGATAGATAGATAGATAGATAGATAGATAGATAGATAGATAGATAGATAGATAGATAGATAGATAGATAGATAGATAGATAGATAGATAGATAGATAGATAGATAGATAGATAGATAGATAGATAGATAGATAGATAGATAGATACGCTCAAAGTCGCCGAAGTTCGCCAAGAAATGCTTCGCATTTAAAAACCGCCAGGCATGCGCAGAACGCGCAGCACAGCCACAGCGAAAGCTGGGAGAGCGGCCCTTAGCCTTTTTTAAACACTCTTGGGACAACTACTACAAGCCCACTTGCATGGAATCCACTACGCCATAAATCATCATAATTTTTCTGTAGTGGGGAAGCGTCTACTATGACATTCTTCGTCATTCTTCAGAAAAGCGCGGTGCCTGCTACACTCTTGTAACGAATTATGTGTGCTTTGGTGATGCTGTGGCTGACGACGATGAAGTATTATGCCTCAGGCTTTTGTAATGGGTTGGAGCATTGAACGACCCACTCGTTACGCAATTCGCAATGTGTGACGCCTGGTTCTTACTTTACTGCTCTAAAACGCTTTACAACACACGTTAACGCGATTCCTTACCCGATATGAAGCCTGCGTAGGGTCAGTTCGCACCGCAGTTTCAAGCAGTGGCGTAGCTCAGTGGTAGAGCGCTGGGCTGCCACGCAGAGTACCCGGGTTCGATTCCCATTCTGTCACAGGTGTCTTTTTTTATTTATTTAGTTTTTTTTTTCTTATTTCGTGCGATATTGGTTACGGACACCGGCGGCGGAAAACTACGGCGCAGAAACGACCCTTGTTGTGATCTCATAACAGCTTTTGCTGTAAAACTGCCCTGCACAAAAATGACGTGTATGCGAAAGGACCCGTGACAACACCGCTTCGAAACTTCTAGCTTCTGTGACGTCATCCGCTTTCAGCGCGCTTGCCAGTAACCAATCAGTTGTCACACGAGGTAGAACTTCACGGGAAGATGGAAGCTTGAAGACATGAAAAATTCTTGAACATGGAGATAACGTTTCAACAAACACAGTTGTCTTTGTCACGGCAGCAACCACACCTTACTGAGCACCATGTATATTTCTTTTTCTTTTAGCATTTCCCCTCCTTCCCTTCAGTAGTTGGGGTAGAGGGATGAAGCCGTACACGTATGCGGTGTTAAGGAAAACAGTTGCTGCCTTTGTTCTATTGTGCGCGCAGATAGTTCCATTGTGTAAGTTGGCTTTCATGCACTGCGTTTTCGGCGCTAACGGACCAAATCAGTGAGAACTTCGCTTTAATATTAAATATTGTGGTCGTGCATCCGACTGAATCTCTCCCAAGGCCTTTCCCAGCTCAGTAGAACCAACGTTCCTTTATCGATGCCCATTTTGGGCGTCGGCCTGGCACATTTATAATCCCTCCCGCACCACCTCGATGCGCGGCTTCGACGTGTCTTATCTCTTACATTCCATCCCGACGCCCTTTCGTTTCGCTGCTTGAGCACCTTTGTCGATCATCATCAATCACGCATCGGCCGTGGGTGTGACACCTTCTTTCGCTGCCAAGGGCTGCTTTTTGTGCTATCACACGTCGTATCAGCACGAGACGTCATCGAACAAGAACTTAGGCCGAAGCCGACGAATCTTCTCGTTACGGTCGCTTCCCTTGACGAATTCGGGGGCATGAGCGCGGGGACTCCTTAAGACGTGGACAAAAACAAATAAAAACAACTGTAGTCGCTTAAAACCCCTAAAAAATGTAAGCTCCGCCCACAAAGCCGCGGTGCGCCTGCCTTTCACTTGTGGGAGACAGTCGAGCCATGTTGTTTTTCACGGCAGGCAGAGAGTACGTCGCTACCGAGCAATACAAAGCAGTCATCTGCAAAAAGAGCAACATGATTTTAAGTGGAGGGACGTATCACTGGAACAGGAGCACGCGCAGGACTGACTGCTTTCGCATCCTCTGTCGGTCGGAACTCTCTCAGATACGATGACATGAGGTCCACTTGATGTCTTAGCAAAACGTTTTCTTGGGCTAGTTGGTTCATGACTTCTGAAGGAAATAAATTGTGGGGAAAGGAACATACGGTCAGACAAAGAGCACGGGACTGGCGCTATTCCCGTGCTCTTTGTCTGTCCGTATGTTGCCTTGCACTACTTTTTTTTTTTTTTCAGAAGCCACTTGATGAATTCCCTCGCTATAGCTCTGGTTGAAAGCACCAAAGAGAAAGTAAGGCGACCTCCACGCCTGTGAAACCTGAGTACTCTTTCTATGTCGCCATGTGTCCTCCTTTTAACCCTCACATCAATTAATCCTTTACATCCTCACTTCTCTTCCCCACACTTGGAGGACGCTTGAGCTTCACCTTCGAGAGTAGAACGCGATAGCGTAATCGGGCCCCGTTCGCGTCGCCTTCTCAATGGCTAGCCTCGCTTCGGTTCTCGATGCATGCTTCAAGCAGAGTGTACTAGAACAGGGGAGTGCTCGGAACGAGCTTCGAAAAGTCAAGCCCAAACGGGGTCAATGCGCTTGTGGCGCTGCGATCGGTAGCCTGCAATGTGTCGTCGTTTATGAGATGCGCGCAGCCACCAAAGTGGTGCGGGGGGTAAAATGCCCGCTACCGACTCAAAAAGCGCGGGCTCCGAATCGCAGCTGTGGATGGCGGCGTTTTGTTTTAGTGCCACTTTATAGCTGTATTAGTTTTCCTGCGTTTCTTAAAACTAGCTTCAGTCGCTACGTATTGCTACAAAAAGTAACGTGAAATGTTAAGTCAAATACAAGAAATTTGACAGTGAGTGTAATTGTTTGCAGCGCCACCGCATTCAACGAAAACGTAAAGTATGGCCTCTGAGATTTTCGCGAATACAAAACCCGAAACGAGACTTCAATTTCACGTTATTTTTGAACCAATGCGTAGCAGCTGACGCTAGGTTTAAGAAAGAAAGGAAAACCAATACGGCTATAACAAGTGGCATTAAAGACAAAAACTTACCCTCAACAGGAGCGATTCGAACCCGGGCCTTTGGAGCGGTAAGCGGGCATTCTGCACCTGCACCACTTTGGTGGAGCCGCGCGCAACTCCTAAACGACGACACATTGCAGGCTACTCATCGCAGCGCCACAAGCGGCTTGACCCTGTTTGGGCTTCCCTTTCTGTACATTGGCGCTGATGTCGTTCCGAGCACTCCCCTGTTCTCGTACACTCTACCTCAATCGTGCCGCGAGGAAACGAACGCGCGTGCGCGTGACATTGACCGTTTCAAACTATCCTAGGATGTGCACTGCCCACTACGCCATATCATTTGCGAATCAGCGAAGGGCCCACTATGCGTCCGTCAGGCAACACGCGAACCGACGCAGTTTCTCACTTTCTAGATGCTTTTGCTGATGACGATTAACTATTTCTGACCGCTTTGTATTGAGTGGGCCTCTAAACACCCACTCGATGCGCAGTACACATGTCTTGACGCCTGGCAGGATCTTACGCTTCTGCCACGCGTTATTACATGCGTTAAGGAGATTTCTCCCACTGTATGACATTCATATTGTGTATTTTTTTAGAAGCAGTTTCAAACAATGGTGTGGTTCTGTCGTAGAACGCCGGCTTGCCACGCAGCAGGCCTGCGTTCGAGTCTCGCTAGAACCGAGCAACCTTATTATATCTTTTGTTTGCATCTTTCGCGCTTTTTCGGTCACGGACAAAGCTGATTTTTCACTCACTGCCAATGACACCGACGCCGGAATTTCTGCAAAACGAGCTCTTTAACGCGTTAATATATTGTACATGGCTATACTTTGCTTTACCTTCTTCCTTCCTCAATCCCCACCTCTTCACCAATCCCCCCTGAATGTCAGTTGCCTTTCCTATCCCTTGCTAAATTATACTATACATGGCTATGCCGTGCTTTATCCGCTCCCTTCCTGCTTTCCTTGCTCCTTAACCACCTTAACCTCACATCACTCCTCCTGCATTTCTCACGCCCATGCTGTACTGCACGGTTATGCTGTACTAGGAGGTGCTTGGCATATACCCGCAGAGTCTTCGGTGGTCGCCCACGGAATTCAGCCAAGCTGAAACGGCTCCACTCTTAAATGAAAGACCCCATTTCCCGCACACTGTGATCGTTACGTCTGTAAGTACGTAGCGCGTTCTCGCTACAATAGAGCTGGCTGAAATGATCTCTCCATTAACCCGGGAAGCACCATTTCCAGGAGCTGTTAATCTGCTACGTAGGTGCGTCATTCCAGTCAACCGGGTTGTGAGAGAAATAACGAAGTTTCTTCACGGCGAAGCACCGGATGATAATCGACCCGTGATGGCAACGAGGTTTCCCATGGAGCGTTACGTAAGCTCTGTAGAAATAATCGCTAGCTTCATCAGCACGGAAAACCTAACCCTTCTTTAACACTTTAAGGCGGTTGATCAAAGTGACCTACTGCGAATCACCCGCTCTTAAACAAGCTCCCGGATAAAGAGTTAGCCATGCCCCGGAAATTAGACGACCGACAGTAGAGTGATCGTGATGCCCTATGCCGCGCAAAACAGACGGACTGTGGCGTTGTGTGTGTGCGCTCTCTCGCTTTCGAACAGTCTTCTAATGGCGAATTCCATTGGGAGAGCAGGAGCACTCAAAAGCACGCTGAAAGTGCTCTCTTCAGAGCCAGCGTGTTTCAGTGGTCGAACAGGAGTAGGAGCACCGTCATCCAATGGTAGAGCGAGAGCGCTTTTGCTGCGCCGGGAGCAGCGAAGAGCAGTCCTGTCTGCTCCCCCTTGAAAAGCGGAGTGAGCGGAGAACGCAGGAAGTAACGTTAACGTCATATCCTCCCGACGATCCTCCTCGCTTGTTTACATTTCACTTCTTCGTGTACGGCGGCAATGCTGGGATGTGTAAAATTTCTCCTCACTCGCCTTTTTACCCTCTCGCACCTGCTCTGCGAAAGCGTGCCGCATTCCAGTGGCAGATCGAGTGACGCTGCTCTCAGTGCTCTGCCCTCCACTCCTCACTGAACGGCGCCCCTACTCCTGTTCTCTCAATGGAATTCGCCATAACTTTCGAGCTCCCTCATCTGTCTCCATAATGTAGAGTAGAATAGCGGCCATTCTAAACCGGTTAAAGGGGCCATGACACCCGATTTTCGCTCATAGTCTGCGTTATGTGGGATAATCGTTTTTTGCTCACGAACAAGCCGGCGAAAATTCAGCGCATTCGGTCGACAGACAGACAAAGAAGTTAAATTATAACGAGCATTTTTATAAACACGCGATCGTCCCGAGAGTCTGACAGCACTGGTATACTCGCAAGCCGTGACGTAAAAAGCCACTTGTTTTGCAAGCGTCTGTATTCCGGCCAACGATATTGTTTCGTGGTCGGCTGTAGGGATGGTAAAATCGATGAACGATTAATCGATTAAAGCTGCGCGGTTAATCGATTAATCGTAATCGACTTCCGCCTTTCAATTAATCGAATTAATCGATTAAAACTCTTCGGTTAATCGATTACGGCAACTGCCACCCCTAACCCCAATACCGCCCCTTGGTAGTTGCGCTTGAGGCGAGGCGAGTGACGCCGAGACGCAGAAGTCGAGCGCACCTAATCTTTTTCACTACAGCGAATACAGCGCGTATTTGTACGCTCGTAGAGCGAGCCCAAAGCCGTCTGCGGCCCTACACTCTTAAAAAAAGGTTGTAGTACTTACTAACTTCGGTTTACTAACTACTTGTCACATATGTTACAACCCTGTTAGTAAGTGAAGTTAGTAACAGGGAAGGTTAGTAACCGTTACTACCCTCGTCTTTACAAACTCAGTTAGTAGCGGTTACTAGTCGTCTCGTTGCTAACTAGTAAAACATAGGTAGTAACGGTTACTACCCCCAAAAAAAAAAAGTAGTAACCGCGGTTACTTCGCCTCATTATTCACCCGTTTTTATAACGGTCCAATTCGCGAGCATGATCATTACAATATATCAATGAGTAATTATGCACATAATGTCGTGAAGGAGAACAGCACAGATACACAACCACTAGTCTACGCGACACGTGTAATTTGTAAGTGGTTGCAGGAGTATTTATAGCCCTACCTTTGGAGAACACAGCTGGTGCCGGTGAGCAGCTAGGCTTTAGGATGAATAATTTGAGGTACGCGCCTATATTTATATAGCGTACCATTTCATTAGGTGTGCGAGGTAACACAGCGTATAACTTTTAATCAAGCATATTAAGACAAACAATATGTTATCTCTATTTTGCATAATACTGCCTCAACATGGCTTAATAATCAAGAGCCAAGACGAGGTACTAAGCTTACTAATATCGCCTCAGTGAATTTGACTGGGTCCCCGTGCTAGTAAATAGGCAGCAAAAAGCTCGTAATAATTACTTCTAAGGTTCGTTTAGCAAGTTCGTTAAACGGGTGCATGGCAAAAAGTTAGTAACTGTACGCAAGAGGTAGTAACCGTTGCAACCTATAAGTGTCTGCTAACTTAGGTAGTAAAAAGTTAGTAATGGCCCAAGAAAGTAACAGCCGCTGTTACTAACTTTTTGCTCGTGGTTACAAGCTTTTTACTAACTTTTTTTTAAGAGTGTACCCCATAGAGGCAGAAATGAACTCGCCCTGATCTCCGTCGCCTACGGCGTCCACCTCCAAGCTCTCCCCAAGGCTACCCAAGGCTTCAAGCACGGGCGGGAGATGTCCCCACCCCGACGAGGCAGAAATTCACTTGCGCGCTTCTCTCCGCTCACAGCTTACTGCATTCACCTCCTCTCGCCCCAGTTTCTTCTATCGTGCACTGGTAAACTGTCGGCAAAGTACACGTGGCGCTTACTTGCTATATTGCGTTATTATTACATTTTAGTATGTATACTGCTTCCTTTGTCAGGTCGTAATGGCGAGCAATCGCTGGAGGAGCACAGTGTGTGATAAAGGTGGTAAGCACTCAGAGCCAGCGACGGAAACTCTTAAGATATCAGCTGCTTCACGCCAACTTTATTAATGTGCCAAGAGTCATCCTCTAAAGGAAAATGGTCATGACTAAAATTACAATGTTGAGGACCCCGTTCCCGAAGGCACCAATTCGCCTCTTCAGGTAAGTTGTCCGTATCTCGCTACTTAGCCAAGAGCATTTGTGTAACTTATCTTGAAAATCAAGTCGCTCTTCAATTACACAAGCGATTCTTATGTTTCAAAAGAATGGACTGTTGGCAATTCATATTCGTTCAAAAAGCTTGGTATTTGTCCTGGTGTTTTCAGCTCTTTGGCTTCATTGAATGAAAGTAGCAAGGCGGTGCGTCAACGCTCAACAGTGAAGTTTGTTGTTTTCGGTACATTTAAGACGTGCGAGCGCATCGTCTAGTTGCTTATTTTGTTTGTGTTTGTTTTCGGCTCCGCGCTGTTTCATCGTGTTCCATCGCACAAACTCCGCTCTCCTTGCCTTTGATAAATTAGTTTCTTCGTCTGCCGTGTCTATGGCAACTTTTGGGGTATTTTATTTAACTCTCAGGTCCGCCATGGTGGTTCAGCGGTTACTGCGCTCGGGTGTTGATCCGTAGGTCGCGAGGTTCGAACCCGGGCGCGCAGTCGCATTTAGATGGAGGCCAAATGCTAGAGGCCCGCGTACTGTGCGATGTCAGTGCACGTTAAAGAACACCAGATGGTCGAAATTACCGGAGCCCTCCACTTCGGCGTCCCTCATAATCATATTGTGGTCATGGGACATAAAACCCCACATACTATTATTAATTCTCAGGTTATATTTTTTTTCTTGTTTAACGGCACTATACAGTGGTCCAAGAAGTTTCACATTGTAATATGCGTTGTTGATTTCTTGGCTGGTTCCTATTGCCGTTATATTTTATTCTTTGGAAAATAAAAGAATATTGTTTACCAATGAATGAAAGAGAGGGTCCTGAGCTAGTACGCCCCGGCCTGCTACACTGCTCTGGGGAAAACCAGTGATGAAGTGTGATGGGGGGCAGAAAAACGTGATCCGTATATATATATATATATATATATATATATATATATATATATATATATATATATATATATATATATATATATATATATATATATATATATATATATATATTCTGACCTCGTCTTTCTCGTCTAAGTGTTAGCCGAGCGCGCGCCTGTGCCCGAGCGCCGCTCCGTGCACATTACACTCGGCCACGCTGCGAAATCCCATGGAAGGCTGCCGTTATAGTCTATGAAGTCTAAGTTACAAATTTTACGGCTATAGTTGGTTAGACGCGCATTTGTCCTTGTCCGTGTTGTCTAGTGGTGAACCCCTCAATTGTCTCTGGTGGGCGACCTTGGCTGTTGCGTGCCGGACGGTCACGGCCGCTCCGCAACCTCACTTGATGGGCTGCGAGGCATGCTTCTGGTGGTCGGCTTTGGCTGTGTCGTGGAGGTAGCGGTGAAGTCGGCATGCTCAGAGGGATCAGCATTCGAGGCGGCGTCGATGTCTGCATGACTTCTTGGTACTTCTGTGGCCGCATCGGTTGCTTGTCGTCAAGTTGCTTGTGTCGTCGCCGTTGTGTTGACAGCGCAGGAATTCGTGAATGCTGTACCATGACCTGCTGCACAAAGCGGTTATGTCTACGCTGCTTGAGGTGTATCGAGCGGCGTCGGGGTGGTGTCCTGTTAGCGATCTGCGAGCACGCAGAGCCGAGTTCACGTAGTGGCTCGTGAGGCAACTCGTGCTCTTGCAGCAGGGCTACTGTGGGGCTAGTGCTCGAGCTGATGAGTCTCAAAGGTCCGCGTGCAGCAGAGCCTTCTATGTCGGAAGCCGTATCAAACACTGGAGATATGACCTGCACCGGCAGGTCTTTGATGACAGCGATCCCAGCTTGGTTAGGCACCTCAGCTTCTTTCAAGGAGGTGGCACTTAGCGCGTGGCTAACGTGCGCACACTCGGCCAATGACTGCCGTGATTCCCGGGGTGGATTCCAAGTGAAGGTCGAATCTGGAGCGGTGGCTTGCCCTTCGCTTTCAACTTGTGAAAAAATTGACGTCTCAGAGCAGGCCGGTGCCTCCGTGCGGTCTAGTGCTGGCCACCCTGGAGGTCACGACGTCAGCCGCTGTGAATTGAATGTGGGCTCGACGTCTATCCGGGATGTTAGGGTGTCAGATACCGACGCAGGGTCCAAGGTCGGAAGTGGTGGGCCTGGTCTCCGAGGTTTGTGGGTACCACGACAGGTCGTGAAACTGCCTGCATGTGAGCTGCACTCCTCAGTTGCAGCCTCGAGGTGGTGCTCCTCCTGAGCTCTATCCTCGGGAGCAGTTAGGTTGGATGGGGTGGTGGCAGCGAGGTGGAAGTCATACCGTCCGAAAGCAGCTATCAGCCTGGCGCTCCACTCCGTCCAGGACTGCTGCCTCGTGCCTTCATACCGATGCCACGCCGCGGCAGCATTACGAAGGCGTTCTACGGCCACACACCATTTCTGTTGGTCTGTCCATGCCTCGCGAGCTCCGAGAGCGTTGATGGTTGCCACCCAGTTGTCGGCGTCGTCCTGGCCCCCCGACCTAAGCCAGACCGACTCAGGGCCCCCCTCGATCCCTCCGCTCGAGTGGGTTCCCACGATTTGTGCTCACGAGTATTTCGACGGGCTTTCAAGGCTCAGGCTCCTTTCCCAAGCGACATCACCCCTGAATAGAAAGCCAAAGTGCCAGGCCGGGGGAGCGCTTGTGCCCATTTTACAGAAACCGGTGGGTAACCGGCGGCAGCGGGATTCGAACCCGCTGCGCCATTGTAATGTAGGAGAAAGAACAAAGAGACAACGCCCTTGCTGCGGGCAGGCTGTTCTTATTCTGACCTCGTCTTTCTCGTCTACGTGTTAGCCGAGCGCGCGCCTGTGCCCGAGCGCCGCTCCGCGCACATTACAATATATATATATATATATATATATATATATATATATATATATATATATATATATATATATATATATATATATATATATATATATATATATATATATATATATATATATATATCCTTTTCATGATTGGTAAAGCTAGCATTCCTGCGATGCAGTTATCCCAATTTACACCAGTTAGTCACTTCAACAAACAGCGTCTTCAAGCGCAGTTTGGTTGCGCTATGACGCTGAAAATGTAGACTCAGCAGCTCTCCTGACACAAAAACGCATAATAGATAAACCCCAGCACGTGCAACTAGGACGTCGTCTCCACATGACGCACAAAAAAAAAAAATTACACCATCTCCCGCTAATGGGAACCATGTGTATATGTGAAGCAGCGGGCGCTAACGCTTACACTGGCGGCGGCGTTGACGCTGGCGCTTATCGCAGCGTTGCCCACGAGAGAAAACTGGGGGGGGCGCAAAGCACGCAGTGATGGAGCGGTGTTTCCTACTGGAACATGCCAATCGCTGCTAATGGCCAATGAGAGGCAGATGACTCCGACTGGACACAGAGACCCGCAGTCCGCTTTTAGTTAAGGCGCACGCTGCGAATTTTTATTGTTCAACAACGCACAGGAGAAATCTCCCACCGGCACCACCTTGGAGGTCAAGATCCATTGCCATATATACGGGGTGGCCAGTGAACGGTTGTGCAGCGCGAGCAGTCGGTTTTTTCAACCAAGAAACTCGCTAGCAGACGCTGCCTGCGTCGGCGTCGCGAGGCAAGAGAGGGGGGGGACGCGCATGCGCAGTGGGAGTGTGGACGCCGCGGGCAGGGATGCCTAGAGGAGAGAGGGGGGAGCGTAGGAGAGGAGAGAGAGGGGGGGACGCGCATGCGCAGTGGGAGTGTGGACGCCGCTGGCAGGGGTGCCTAGAGGAGAGATGGGGGAGCGTAGGAGGGGAGAGAGGGGGGGGAGGCGCATGCGCAGTGAGGGTGTGGTTGCCGCGGGGAGGGATGCCTGGAGGAGAGAGGGGGAGAGGAGGTTTTTTTATTTTTATTGTTTTTTTTTTTGAAGGGGTTTGCGCACGCGCAGTAAGGGAGGCCACGCGGCACACCACCACCACCACCACCACCGGATTAAGCTTCGCCATAAGATGCTTCACATCTAAAAAATTGGGGGGGACCCTAAAGCTTCGCCTTTAAGAGTTGAACGCGATAGCGATATCCTGTCCCTAAGCGCGTACTTCAACTGCAACCAGCGGGCGGACCTCAAAGATATTATCTGGGCTTGCCCCAACATCGTGAAGGGGCCAAACAACAGAATTATGAATGCGGAGCAGTGGGAGACCGCGCTGCTTAGCTCCAACATCGAGGACCAACTACAGGTCATCAGGCAAGCCGAAGATGCCGTTAGGGCCCAAGGACTCCTAGTTGCCATCTAAGGGAGGGGAGACAGGCTCCTCTCACACTTGCTGTGTCAAAGACAGTTATAGTATAGCGGGCTTAGCGGGATAGCGGGCTTAGCGGGATCGAAATGCGCATGCGCAGTATGCTAAAAGACCCGTAGCGTGTACCGCACGCACACTATTTTTCAGATTTAGCGTTACCGTCTTTGCGTGGTCTGCGTAGTGCACGTAAAACATGGCGGCGGTTTTGGACGCCCGCTTCGAACTGAATTAAGCGTTGGTGGGGACGGATCCACTTCTCTCGTAGCTAACAACTGTGCAAAATGGCTTCGCTTGCCTTCAGGTAGCTTCGACGAGCGAGTATTACGGATAACTTAGCCTAGTTTTTGAGATCGCTTCCCATTTCGAACATCCGTAGGCCTAACAAGAAGATCGGTGTAAACAGATCTGCAACATAAAAATTCGCGCTTTTGGTGCGTGGTTCAGGTTTATTTACTTTTGTTATCACTAAATAAAACTACTAATATTGTTGTGCGCGGGGATACAGGCGAGAATTCTCAGTTTTTTCTTTTCACTCTTTTTAATGCATTCACCCTCCGCTAGGTGACGCCACCGGGCCAACTTGGGTACGTAAACACTATCCCGCTAAACTATAACTCGCTTTCTGCAGCGCACGGTAACAGGTACGGTAACGCTATTCCCGTAACGCCCGCTATCACGCTAACGCTATACTATAACTGTCTAATAAAAGTTGTTTCTCTCTCTCTCCAACCACTTAGTGCATACTTGCTATGCACCCACTGCGTGGTGTTAAGGGAAGACGCGCAGTAACGTGTGTGCCTCTTGTAATGGGTGGCCGGATATAAACCACGAAGTCGTCGTGATAGTCACATGTTCTGACGGCCGATGGCAATGTGAGCTTGTACCCCGCAATATTACTGCGATGTTACATGTTATATTGCGACGTCTATATACCGGACGCGTGTGTTTGTAAAGCATGAAAGTTATTTTCACTGCATTTCCAAGCAGAGGAAGTTATTTTCACTGTATTTCCAAGCAGAGGCGTGGCTGTGTGGTAGAACACCTGCCTGCCACGCAGACGGCCCGGGTTCGATCCTCACTCGGACCCGAAAATTTTTAGTATTTATTTTATTTGCATCCTTCTCGATTTTTCGGTCACGCACAAGAGATGATTGATACATTGTGACAGCCCAACGACAGCGACGCCGACATTTCTGCGAAACGAGCTCTTTAACGCTATCACGTTAATATGAGAAGTACACTTGCTCATTTTAACCGGAGGGCAAAAACTCATGTCGCTCTACTTCCCGCAGATGCCTGTACCGATGGTCTGTTTGAGGCGATTATGTTGTTGTGCTATTTCGCATGGGTGACCTCAAGGAAGAGATCACGTCATTCCGCAATTATAGTATTATTGAGGGCTTCCGCATTATCTAACGGACAAACAGAGAAAAGATGCCCTCCCAAAGTGCGAGCGTCTTATTTACTTCCTCCTCCTCCTCATCTCTGCTTTGCCTTTCGCGGGATTTCCTAACCCTCGGCGACGCTGCATGTTTCTGGTGCGCCTTTTTCGACCAGTGTGGCCGCCGAAAACGCCTCCGATTTCGGTGCGCTCGAGTAGGCGGGCTTCGAGGAAATGCGACCTGCTGCCGAATCACCCATCGTTGATGGCCACAGATCCTTCAATCCGTGACATCACCCAAAGACGACGGTTCCCCTGTGTCCATTGGGCGAAAGTGCGAATTTTCACGAAGGCGCAAATGTGCACGTGTGATCACTAGCGCGTCTAATAGAAAGATTTCCGTCGAGATCAAACACAAACAATGCTTCTCAAACAACGAGATACCCTTTTTAAAGCACGCGTAAAAAATGTCGAT
This sequence comes from Rhipicephalus appendiculatus, assembly GCA_030522465.1. Taxonomy (NCBI): domain Eukaryota; kingdom Metazoa; phylum Arthropoda; class Arachnida; order Ixodida; family Ixodidae; genus Rhipicephalus; species Rhipicephalus appendiculatus. The sequence goes on from JALIZH010032968.1 coordinate 192,552, forward strand.
TAATCGATTAAAACATCACATCGAAAGCAATTAATCGATTAAAAATTTTAATCGACCATCCCTAGTCGGCTGCGCGTGCTATGAAGCTATTAGAGCTTTCTTACGTTCGGCACTGAAGATTGAATGGCTTGCAGCGGCTGAAACTTATGTAGAAGACGACGGCTCCACTCCATGAAGCACGTGACGTCATATATGCCATGGCAAAATGGCGGTCGCCGGCGGTGGGCGGGGTTTATCATAGAGTTTCCTATAAATACACTAGAGGGAACTCTGGCGCTAGTGTCGATGGGAGCTGCAACACACGGCGCTTCAGCCAGCATGGGAATCATGGGTAGTACACAAATTTGCCTAGTCTTGCCTAGTCTTCGTTCTTTTGGCTCCGTGTGGCCTGAATTCGCTTTGCCGCCATACGAAGTTCTGCAAAGATTTAGCAGATACGCCTCACCACCTTGACCTTTTTAGGCTCACGAATTCAAATACGCTCACGAAGTTCACAACAGTACATTCTTTTATCTGAAACAGAACGAAAACGCAACAGTAAACAAAGCCACAAGTGCGTTCGAAGCCGGAAGCACGAAGACTAGGCAAATCCGTGTACTACCCATCATTCCTATGGCGACTGAGCGATCGCAGCGCCAGAGTCCCCTCTAGTTAATTTTAGGAAGCTCTATGGGGTTTATAGACGATTTTCCGCAGCTGGTTTGTTTAATCACAGGCTGTGGTTTAATCAAAATTAGATGGCGCCACCACTGCACCGTGGCCGTCTCCTACAGCAGCCGTCACAATGCCTTGGCCTTTGGCAGCGCTGCTCAATATGTCTGCATCCGCGTCGCGTCGTCTGCTCGGCGTCCCCATAGGGTCTGCATGCACGCCAGTAAAAGGAGCAGACGGCAGCGCCGGAAAAGTCAACATGGCGACACCTGTGGACGCAGTTCTCTTCCGCTTCGAATTTATCACGTCGTCGTCCTGCGCTGTGTGGCCCGTAAGTGCGTAACCTAAGCATTTATTTGCTTTATATTGTCACGGGCTCAGAAGATGGTTTAGGATGACGATGACGAAGTGCTGAGCGGAACGCGCTTGAACTGCAGCAGCGTTGTACGCTTGTGCTCGCAAATATATCCTGCGCTTACAGTTTCTTCCCCGTAACATCTTTGGTGGAAGGTGCGGAGTACGACTCGCTATACCGCTCCAGGAACTGGATCTTCGCAGTGGACGGCGCGTTGCTGCTACCACGATGACTGACCAAGCTACCCAATGTGAACAAGATCCGCCAGGCCCACAGCCAATTGTTGTGGTGCAGCCCCGTGACCCAGGCCCCTTCAATGGCACAAGCGGCATCGACGTCGACGACTGGCTAGTCCTGTACGAGCGCGTCAGCAGCAGCAACCACTGGGACCCGACGATGATGCTGGCGAACATCCTCTTCTACTTGCGGGGCACGGCGAAACTCTGGTACGAGACGCATGAAGAAGAGTTGACTAGTTGGGATGTCTGCAAGGCGAAATTACGCGATTTATTTGGGAAACCTATCGGACGACAAGTGGCTGCAAAGAAAGAGCTCGCAACTCGTGCCCAGACATCCACGGAGCCGTACATCGCGTACATCCAGGACGTGTTAGCTTTGTGCCGCAAGGTGGACAAGGATATGCCTGAGGACGACAAAGTCGGACACATACTGAAAGGAATTGCCGATGACGCCTTCAATTTCCTGTTATGCAAGGACTGCTCGACTGTGGAGTCGGTCATCGCAGAATGTCGTCGCTTCGAACAGGCAAAAAGTAGGCGCATCATTCACCGGTTTGACCGCCTTCCCAACACGGCGGCTACGTCCTCCTGCGAAGATTTGCCCACGCTACATCAACCACCATCTCCGGAAAACGTCACCAGGATAGTCCGTCGGGAACTCGAGGCTATGGCACCCGTAATGTCTAACGACGGTGCTCCAGGAAACAGCCTCGCTACTGTTTCATTAATACAGGCCGTGGTTCGTCAAGAGATCGCGAATATGGGCATTTCGCCAACTTTTCAAAATGCCAATGCTACTCCAAACTTGGCTCCTCCAGTCGTTGCGGCCGCTACTCCGAACCCCACCTTCGCGCCACGACGAAACCCGGCCGAATGGCGTACACCTGATGATCGGCCCATATGTTTCACGTGCCACAGGATAGGACATATCGCCCGCCATTGCCGCAGCCGTTGGACCTCCTCACCTCGACCCAGCTTCTACAATTGGGGACCCCGCTCCGAACCTACGCCATATGGTCCGTCCTTCCGCACTGAGGCGGGTGCGGAACGTTTCTCAGAACATCGGCCCAGCCGCTCCCCATCGCCCGCAGCGCCCCAGCGTCGTCAGTCCCCCCTCGCCCCAACGTCCCCGCTCTGGGTCTCCCTTCGTCCGTCACTCGGGAAACTAGCCGGTGCAGCCCCCGGAGGTGACGCTGCATACACGACTCGGACTGCAAACCCTCTGATTACTCCTGACCAGCGATGCAACCTTCTTGGAATTCTCGTTGATGGCTTACCTGTAACTGCTCTTATTGATACCGGTGCACAAATATCTGTGATGAGCTCAGACCTCCGCCGCCGCCTCCAAAAAGTTATGACGCCTGCGATTGCACCTACCGTCCGTACAGCCGATGGGAGCACCGCTACTGTGCTTGGAATGTGCACTGCACGAATAACAATTTCTGAGCATCACACTTCGGTCCTGTTTGCTGTACTAGAAAATTGCCCTCATGACCTCATCCTTGGGATCGACTTTCTGACCAAGCACGCTGCGCTTATTGACTACTCTGAAGGATTTCTTCGCCTAGAACTCCCCTCGTTCTCGGATACCGCTCCTATCAGCTCACCCCGTCTACGCTCCGCCGAGTTTCTTCGTCTTCCGCCGCAAGCCGCAGTTCAAGTCCAGCTCTCGCCGTTCCCACCAGTCCCCGACGGTGATTATGTTGCTGCCCCGATTTCTGACGTCGCCATGACGCGCAATGTCGCGCTCCCCAACACGGTGGTGACAGTTACAGACAAACTTCAGTTCCCCTCCTCAATTTTGGCTTCTCGACGCAAGTTATTCCTCGCGGCATGTCACTTGCGCGTCTGACACCTCTGGCCGACCATACCATTTCCGCCTTGACCACAGATTCGCCACCTGATATTCCATTGACATCACTCTCGTCACGTTCTTCCTGCGACCACTTCACGCCCATGATCTCCGACGAGCTCACTTCTGAACAGATCTCTGCTCTTCGACGCGTACTCGTTTCTTACCAGGACAGCTTTGACTTCGGCGACCGTAATTTGGGCCAGACATCCGTGGTAACCCATCGCATCGATACCGGTGATGCTCGACCCATTCACCGACGGCCCTACCGTGTGTCAGCCCCGGAGCGTGTTATTATACAGCGGGAGGTGGATAAAATGCTTCAGAAGGGCATAATCGAACCCTCGTCCAGTCCCTGGTCCTCACCCGTTGTACTTGTCAAAAAGAAGGACAATAGCTGGAGATTCTGTGTTGACTACCGCCATCTCAATCACATTACCAAGAAAGATGTGTATCCTCTCCCGCGCATAGACGATGCACTCGATTGCTTGCACGGCGCCAAATATTTTTCTTCAATAGACCTCCGCTCAGGGTACTGGCAGATCGCTGTGGACGACCAAGACCGAGAGAAGACGGCCTTCGTGACTCCTGATGGACTTTACCAGTTTAAAGTGATGCCTTTTGGCTTGTGTAATGCTCCCGCGACTTTCGAGCGCATGATGGACTCTCTCCTTCGAGGCATGAAGTGGTCCATCTGCCTTTGCTATCTTGACGATGTTCTTGTTTTTTCCACTACTTTCGAAAACCACCTTAATCGCCTGTCCACAGTGCTTGATGTTTTCCGACGCGCCAACCTTCAACTTAACTCGTCGAAGTGTCACTTTGGGCAACGCCAAATCTGCGTACTCGGCCATCTTGTTGACGCTGCGGGCGTACAGCCAGACCCTGGGAAAGTCCGAGCAGTTCGCGACTTCCCCACACCCCGTTCGGCCAAGGACGTCCGAAGTTTCCTAGGACTGTGCTCCTACTTCCGTGGTTTTGTCGAGAACTTCGCCGAAGTAGCCCGTCCTCTGACCTGCCTCCTCCCCAAAAAGGACGTCGCATTCACCTGGGGCCAACAGCAAGCGAATGCCTTCTCGGCGCTCGTTGCCATGCTCACCAATCCACCAGTTCTGGCACACTTCGACCCCTCTGCCACCACGGAGCTTCGTACCGATGCCAGTGGCCACGGCATAGGCGCAGTGCTTGCGCAACAGCAACAAGGCATGCACCGTGTCGTCGCGTACGCAAGCCGTCTTTTCGTCGCCATCGGAACAAAATTATTCGATCACGGAACGCGAGTGCTTAGCTCTCGTCTGGGCGATTGCGAAATTCCGACCCTACCTATATGGCAGACACTTCTCCGTTATTACGGACCATCATGCGCTTTGCTGGCTGTCCTCGCTCAAGGACCCCACGGGACGCCTCGGTCGCTGGACGCTGCGCTTACAAGAATACACATTTGCCGTATCCTATAAATCGGGACAACTTCACAAGGATGCCGACTGCTTGTCTCGGTACCCAGTCGATCCGCCTGAAACGACGGAAGATGGACGTGAAGCACTCGTTCTCTCCATTACGGACTTCACAAACATAGCTGCTGAACAACGCCGCGACTCTTCTTTGCGGCCTATTATAGGTGGCCTGCAATCTTCACGGCATGACCGTTCCTTACAGATGTTCGTCCTTCACAACGACATCTTGCACCGCTACAACGCCCGCCCTGAAGGTGCTGAGCTCTTGCTCGTTGTTCCTGCCCATCTCCGCTCGGATGTCCTTGTCCTTGTCTGTCTCACGCGCTGTTCACGTCGTCATGGAATACCAACTAGCCCGGTCACATACCTTGCTTCCGCTCGGATGTTTTGGCCCAGCTTTCACGATGCACCTACCGCCGGACACCTAGGGGTGTCACGCACGTATGACCGCGTTCGTCGACGATTCTTTTGGCCTGGCCTCTACCGTTCTGTGCGACAGTACGTTGCGGCGTGCGACCTCTGTCAGCGGCGCAAGACACCTGCGCTATTGCCTGCTGGCAGCCTTCAGCCCATTGAAATACCAGATGAGCCATTTTTCCGAGTCGGCCTCGATCTTCTAGGACCTTTTCCCGAGTCGGCCACTGGTAATCGGTGGATTGCCGTCGCTACCGACTACGCAACGCGGTATGCCATTACACGAGCACTCCCCACCAGCTGCGCTACTGATGTAGCCGATTTCATTCTTCATGACATCATTCTGCGTCACGGTGCTCCTCGTCAGTTGATAACAGACCGCGGCCGCTGTTTTCTATCCAAAGTAGTCGACGACCTACTGCGATTCTGCTCGACCCACCACAAGTTCACAACAGCGTACCACCCACAAACCAACGGCCTCACCGAACGTCTGAACCGTACCCTGACAGATATGCTTGCAATGTACGTCTCCGAGGACCACCGAGATTGGGACATCCACCTACCTTTTGTAACCTTCGCATACAACTCTTCACGTCACGACACAGCTGGATTTTCACCTTTTTACCTACTGTTTGGCTATGACCCGCCTTTACCCATGGACACCATGCTCCATTCTGACGCCAACTCATCGACTGCCTATGCTCGTGATGCACTGGCCCGTGCTGACGTCGCCCGCCAAGTTGCCCGGGATCGCTTATTCGCTTCCCAGGTTGACCAAAAGTGTGTTTACGATCGCCGACACCGCGACGTGCAGTACTCTCCAGGGTCGCTGGTCTTGATGTGGCTACCATCACGACGTGTTGGTCTCTGTGAAAAACTGATGTCACGTTATGTTGGCCCTTACCGCGTCGTACGAAAGGTCACTAGCGTTACCTATGAGATTGCTCCGCTCCATCAGAGGTCAGCAACAGCTCCAGTTACGAGCGACATCGTGCATGTGTCGAGACTTAAACCGTACCACTCTCGCTCCGAGGACTGATCGCACCGGGACGGTGCTTCTGCCGCCGGCGGGTAATGTCACGGGCTCAGAAGATGGTTTAGGATGACGACGACGAAGTGCTGAGCGGAACGCGCTTGAACTGCAGCAGCGTTGTACGCTTGTGCTCGCAAATATATCCTGCGCTTACAGTTTCTTCCCCGTAACAATATTTACGTCCTGAAGCTTTGAGAGCAATGTATTCGTCGGCATTCTGCAGCGTTTTCAAGATGCATTCTCAAATTCTCGGAGACAAGGCTTAGCAGGCATGGCTAAATAAACACAGCTAATCTCGATAATAAAGACAGAACATACCTGATGCTTTGTCCCCAGCGTGAGCTGACATTGAGCGATAGCTGATTTCACCGTTTATTTATTGCTGTGAACACAGTGGGCGAGTAGCAAGCGCGAGTTCGGATCGAAGCGGGCGGTCGCGTCTGCATGGGTGCTGCCATGTTGGCTTCTAACCCCAGCTGCTGGCGCTTACGGCCACGGCTGCTTCGCCCTCGCCCAATGCGTTGGCTGGGGCAACTGGCTGGGGGAAGGCCAGTTACGGTCACGTGATCAAACATGGCAGCGCCCGTGCGTTGCTGCGGAAAACCGTCTATAGCCGGCGGCTTCTAGGGCTTTTACAGTCCAGTTTTTCACACATGTACAGACACAATAGACCCTCTACTTCTATATTTCGCTGAAAACCGCAATTGGCTGGGTGACAGTGTGATGGCCCCTTTAATAACGCTGCCTTTCTTTTCTCACCTGTTTGCCTTTCTTCCTTCCTTGCTTACGTAGGACATGACTAGGAGTGCAGACGTGGAGAACAGTGGTTCTGAATCGTCTGCGCTCATGCCTTTTCTTTCTTTCCTTGCTTTTCTGCTCTCCACGTGAAGGAGCGAAAGTTGCACAAAATGTAGTTAACCTCCCTGTCTTTCCTTCGTGCCCTTTCCCTACCCCTTTACTTGACCGTCTTGCGAGCAAGATGTCGATTGTTCGTGGTTTTTACGAGACCGTCTACTTGCGGTGATGGTTGTCGCAATAGCTTTGGATACGTCACACCAAGTTACGTCGTTTCCCGGGCCAGTTCTTGTGCAGCGTGCGAATTATGTTCGGCATCCCTCCCTACTTCCCTCCCTGGCTCAATGCACAAAGCTCAGCTAAGCAACAACCCAAACGGCCAAGTCAGATAGGAAGAAAAAAGAAAAACAGAGGAAAGATTAGATAGAAAGAAATAAAGTAAGAACACGAGGTGAAAACATGGGAACAATAAAGAGAAAGAACGAAGAAAAGAAACAAAGAAGGAAAGAAGGGAAGAATTGCAGCCACCTCCACGCCGTGATAACAGTCGAACAGTGACGCTGTAAGCGCGCGAGTGAATGTGATTGATCATCATCATCATCATCACAATCACCGTCATGTCAATCATTCGAATAATAATTCGTCATCCCCATCATTTTTCATTCACTCATGTATTTTTTCATTTTATTATTCACTCCCCTCTGTCGTGACATCACCTAAATGACTACACTACTGCTACGACAAAGACGACGACGGTACAGGCTAGACTAAAAGAGCTTCGCTGTAGAAGAACGAAAGAAAGAAAGAAAGAAAGAAAGAAAGAAAGAAAGAAAGAAAGAAAGAAAGAAAGAAAGAAAGAAAGAAAGAAAGAAAGAAAGAAAGAAACGAACCGAAGAAAGACAGGCGCCAGCCGAATGACGGGGGGTGCTGAGAGATCTGGGCCGGGGAATAATCCTCGGGTCTAGGAGGCGCCGTTTGTTATGTGGAGGAACATTGCCACCGAGACTGGCGCCTCATGAAGCCGGAGCGTGAGCGTTGCTTGATGAGACGCCTCGAAGGGGTATGCCTCCGCGGGCTCTCCTCGATTAGTTTTACCCGGGTGTCATTTAGACGCCTCGCTGGCGCCGCCGCCTCCCATGTGATCTGTAAGGACGGCGTGTGGACGCTGCGTTTGCGGCGCATTTCTCGATAGTTTGCAGCGTGATACATTGTGACAGCCCAACGATTAACGCTTCGTACGCCACCGTACTGGTGAACACGCTCGCCAGAGAGAAAGTTAAGCTCACGCCTATTGGGGTCGTTAATTACGAGTGACACTTTCAATTCTCTGTGAACGCACTGTGGAAAGATCTGCGTGCAGGTCACGGGTGCAGGTTCATTAGAAACGATACGCATCAAGCGTGTCTGTTGAGTCTGCGAAGCACTTCGCAGATAGAAGCGTAGACATAGCAGTGGGCGTGGGCCGTTACATTCATGACAAATCGTTCGAATAGGAACGTAGAGGGAAACGACGCTTCGACAAGAGGACTTGTCTTCTTTAGGGCCTTTTCGAAGTCAAGTTCTTTTGCCGAAACGTCGGCTTGAGCCATAGGCGTACTCATAGGAGGAGGGGGGGGGGCGCAAGGTGTCGCCACAGCACCGCCCTCACCCCCTCTACCCCACTCGAATGGTACGAAAGAAGACAAGCTTCTTAATGAATGCAGAAACGAAAAGGAAGCAATGTCGAGCGGCTCGTAACGGCCTGCCGTTGGCTCCCGGCTTCACGGCGGTAAAGCTGGCATCAGAACTGCCAATTGGGCGAGTTGGTGTGCTTACATCTTGAACGAATATTAGTGCGACAAAAACGAGGACGAGAATAGAAAAGGCAGACTACAGCGCTGACTCGCAACTAAATGTTGTTCCGACAAGAAGCGGAATAGATAGCATCTGAAAAACCTAAGAGGATAGCTTGCGTCACGTCGACGTCTCATCAGCCACATAGACTTCTGTTTGTTTTGTCACACTGAGCATGCGCGATGGTTGTTTCTTTTCTTAGGTTTTTCAGATGCTATTTATTCCGCTTCTTTTCGGAATAAAATTTAGTTGCGAGTCAGCGCTGTAGTCTGTCTTTTCTATTCTCGTCCTCGTTTTGGTCGCGCTAATATTCGTTCAAGATGGTAAAGCTGGGAAGTAAACCATTGTCGGCATGCAACATCAGCATTCCTCTGCCGACATTTTTGTCTCAAATTCGCGTGGTCATAACCTGGCACATTAGACGATGATGTTCCGATTGAGTAGATATAGGTTTGACTTGGCGCCGTGCCTTCCTTAGAATTCTGGGAGGTGTCCCCCCCCTTACCCTCATATCTTTCCCTACCCCCCTTTCCTCCTCTGTGCGCACGCCTATGGCTCCTGCGACAAATCTCTTCGACGATTTCTTATCTCTTCAAGCTTCCTGCCATCTTCCCTAAAACTTATCTTTTGTTGGGATTCTATTGAATTGTGGTTTGAGCGGATATTCAGCATGAGCCAACCATTAGCGCTAACATATATTAATCGGAGCTGGAAGCATGTGAGTAAATACGGTAGCTTTTACTTCCTGCGATGCAGAGTGCTTGAGCTGTCCGCATGATTATGCCCAATTTTCAAACTCACGCGCCAAGAATGACTTTGACATACATTGCTCTACGCATCGAAACGTATTAGTCAGCCCTTTTGAGGAAACGTAATCAGGTTTAATTTCGACGTCTGAACACATACGGATTCTTTGACAGTTGCTAATGGAAACGTAATGGACTCGAAAAAAAATTTTTTTTAAATGCCGACGCCCCTTTGCGGGCAGGGCACTTTTTTTTTTTCATACGATCCATAAGAGGACTTCATAGCGTGCCTTGTTTCCTTAATCTTTTTCTCGTCGCCGGCTATTCTCCAGAAGGTTTGTCGGAAGTTTTTCCAACCCATCACCATCTGTCAACGCGGCTTTCCCTATGGTCCATTTTGTCGCGATCATGATTGATGTTTGCCCTCCGCGCCGTCAGAAAAGTTTCAGTCCCATATATCATTCGCGAATTGGGCACAGGAAGTCGCGTGGAGTTTCGCACGCCTTGAGCGAAGTCTCGTTAAACAACATAAAAACGTCGAATAAGACAACAATAGCTAAACACAGTGGTCAAAACTATCCGGGCTTGACGAAAGCTAGCCCCCCCTTTTCTTGTCAGAGTTCGCCGCCGGCGTCTCTGTTCTCCGTCAAGTTTGGCGTGCCAATTTGTGAGGCGTGCCCGTGTTACGTATGCTTTGTCTGGGTGTACCCTTCAGTCGCGCGACGAGAAATCGCGTGGCATAACGTCGTTAAAAACGCTATGTTGCGCCCTGCGGGCTGGCTATAGTCTGTTACGGAATCCCTAAGAGCGCCTAAGACACGAGGAGAGGACATAAAGCGCTAATTCTCAACTGTTTATTTCTTTTAAATACGCTTCACCTTACATACAGCTACACACTTGGCATAACCGGCATGCGTGACACACAAGCAGAATTCGTAAGTTAAGAATTCGTAATCATGGTATACCGGTATGCCCATAGTCTGTTCAATCCTAATCGCTTACATCGCGCAACGTGAAAAAGCCTAAACGAAGTAAACGAAAAGAGCACTACTTGATCAACGCCCAAGCAACCGTGGGGAAGGGATACAGGCTTATACGGCGTACCTGAAGTAAGAGCGTAAGCTTGCAGCTGTGTTCGCGGTGTCTGAGAACCAGTGTTGCGAAATGGGCGCCTCCATTCCATTCCAATTCCATTCCGGGGACTTGGAACTTGCCCTAATTTCCATTCCTTTCAATTCCTCGGAATGAAAAAACTTAGCCCATTCCCATTCCGGGAATGGCCGGGCAGTTGAATTCCATTCCTGTAATTCCTCAATGTAGGAAAGGCATCTTGACAGTTTTATCGAGTTAAGAATGAGCGTCCCATAAAGCTGATGTCCTCAGATGCATTAAGAACTGCAAAAGTACGCAAAACACGTTACCAAGGTCGAGGGTAGTAGCTTGGTGACATATCTCGTGCAGTACAACCACCCTACTAATTCACATAGGGGCAGTTCCCCAGCTATCTATAGTATTTGCATGGTCAGCATGATTGAAAGAATGGTGATGTTTTAATATTGTGTAAGCTTAAATGTGTTAATACTGAAATGACCACATAGCGAATCGTCGCGTCGGGACTCGGGGAGGAGCCGCCGTGGACGCGGTTACGTGGGCTCTCCTGCTTCGTCTGCCTTCCTGAAACAATTCAGTATTTTATTCACTCTTTCCCTCTCTATCTCTGTATGGAGGGGGAGGACATACAGTTCATCGTGTACGATTGAGTGCTGTGCTGATCTACAGACCTTCGCCGACAGAGTTTCGGGCAAAGGCGCCCATGCGTCTATACTCTGTTTCAGAAGATTCCCTTCAGCACTGTGGAGGCTACAGGGCCCATTAGCCAATAGGAAGGATGATGAGCCCCTCCACATGTATTCATCCGCGCCGCGTCGTCTGCTAGGCATCCCCCCTGCCGTCTGCGCGCACACGTTCAGCGAGCAGACCGCAGAGCCGAAAAAAATAGAACATGGCTGCACGCATCAAGGCTGCTGTTCTCCGCCTGGAGTTTATCACGTCGTCGTCGTGCGTTCCGTGTACCGTGAGTTCGAAACAGGCGCTTGTATTTGCTTTAGATTTATGTCTTGGAGCTTTGGCAGCAATGTATTCGTGACTACATTGCGCTATTTCCATGAACCGTGATCAAATTCTCGGCGCGTTAGGCTTAGCAGGCGTGGTTAAAGCAATAACTTATCTTGCCAATAACGACAGAGCATACCTGATGCTTTGTCCTGATCGTTAGATGGCGCAAAGCGATAGCTCATTACACCATTCATTTGTTGCTGTGAGCTTTTTGAGCGAGCGTCAAGGGCAAGTTCGGATCGAAGCTGGTGGTCGCGTCTGCATGGGCGCTGCCATGTTGATTTTTAACCACAGTTACCGACGGTTACTGATACAAGAATTACAGAAATACGACGTAAATGCAATGAAGAATAAACAAATTACTTATTGATCTGCAGAAGTAGATGCTAAAGAAGGGCAAGTGTCTCAACCTTCCCAACTGCAAGGCAATTATATCTGGATCTATGTTTTCCTGCGCAAGCGTGTGGCTTGTTTACACCCCGTAGCTTTGGCAGTGCTGAACGGTAGTGGTGAAACAGAGTACAGACAGGGGGGGGACAGCATTGTAAAACAGCCGGCAGATCCCACGCACTGTGGGAATCGATGTAATGCGAAGCAGCCAGGAAGGAGCAAATCATGCTTTACATAATTTGCATGCCATGTTTTACATGTTAGGACCTGCCATTTATGTTCGTCATACAGTCACGTCACGCAATACCAATTTTGCTGTATATCAAGCTAGCGAACTGGACGCAAGCGCACCATGAGCGTGGCATGTAAATGGCGTTGTAGATAACATGCATGTCAAGATTTTCATGTTAACACCTGCCGCTTATGTTCGTTATACAGTCATGTCACTCAATACCAAATTTGGTGTATATCAAGCTAACGAAACGGCTGCGAGCGCGCCATGAGCATGGAATGCAAGTCATGTCGCTCATGACATGTCATGATTTCCATATTACCACTTGTCATTTATGTTCGTCATACAGTCATGTCACTCAATACCGAATTTGGTGTATCTCAAGCTAACGAAACGGCCGCGAGTACGCCATGAGCGCGGCATGCAAGTCATGTCGCACATGACATGTCATGATTTCCATGTTACCACTTGTAATTCATGTTCGTCATACAGTCACGTCACTCAATCCCAAATTTGGTGTATATCAAGCTAACGAAACGCCCGCGTGCGCGCCATGAGCGTGGCATGCAAGTCATATCGCACATGACATGTCATGATTTCCATATTACCACTGGTCATTTATGTTCGTCATACAGTCATGTCACTCAATACCAAATTTGGTGTATATCAAGCTAACGAAACGGCCGCGAGCGGGCCATGAGCGCGGCATGCAAGTCATGTCGCACATGACATGTCATGATTTCCATGTTACCACTTGTAATTCATGTTCGTCATACAGTCACGTCACTCAATCCCAAATTTGGTGTATATCAAGCTAACGAAACGCCCGCGTGCGCGCCATGAGCGTGGCATGCAAGTCATGTCGCACATGACATGTCATGATTTCCATGTTACCACTTGTAATTCATGTTCGTCATACAGTCACGTCACTCAATCCCAAATTTGGTGTATATCAAGCTAACGAAACGCCCGCGTGCGCGCCATGAGCGTGGCATGCAAGTCATGTCGCACATGACATGTCATGATTTCCATGTTACCACTTGTAATTCATGTTCGTCATACAGTCACGTCACTCAATCCCAAATTTGGTGTATATCAAGCTAACGAAACGGCCGCGAGTACGCCATGAGCGCGGCATGCAAGTCATGTCGCACATGACAAGTCATGATTTCCATATTACCACTGGTCATTTATGTTCGTCATACAGTCACGTCACTCAATACCAAGTTTGGTGTATATCAAGCTAACGAAACGGCCGCGAGCGCGCCATGAACGTGGAATGTCATGTAAATCATGTTGTTCATGACATGCACGTCATTATTTGCATATTACCACCTGTCATTTATGCTCGTCATACAGTCACGTCACTCAATCCCAAATTTGGTGTATATCAAGCTAACGAAACAGCCGCGAGCGCGCCATGAGCTTGGCATGTAAATCCTACTTTTCATGACTAGTTAGTCATGATTTTCATGATATGACCAGCCATTTATGTTCGTCGTACAGTCATGTTATGCCATACCAAATTTGGTATAAATCCCATTAACGATACGGCCAGGAGAGCACAAAGTCGTAGGCGGCTAGATAGATAGATAGATAGATAGATAGATAGATAGATAGATAGATAGATAGATAGATAGATAGATAGATAGATAGATAGATAGATAGATAGATAGATAGATAGATAGATAGATAGATAGATAGATACGCTCAAAGGTCGCCGAAGTTCGCTAAGAAATGCTTCGCATTTAAAAGCAGGGGGCTGGAGGGTATGATGGGAGACGTCCCGCAAGCGCGCAAGCTTGCGGTGAACACAAGCATCGCGCCAGCGTCAATAGGCATCACAACTTAGAGAAGTGCTTTTTCGAATATGCGAGTCGCCGACGGTGACAGAAGAAAAAACAAAAAAACATGGTTGATCCCTCTGTAATAGGAATCGGTATAACACGAAAGTGAAACGTATCCTTAAAGAAGTAGTTAAATATTTACTCTACATTGATATAAGAGAGCTTGCACAATGTCTAGTGGTGTTTGAGAGTTATAACCCCGTTTAACGTGGATTCGCCCACGTTGACGCTTGGTGGTACATCTGTATCCCGACGACTAACGTCCATTATCAATGATTAAACAAACCCTTGCGGTCATAGATGCTTCTGGTAGCTGTATACGGTAAGAGCGGAATCAGTGAAAGCGACGTGACACCCAGAAGAGCGTCACTGTCTGTACGCCGAACTTGGGCTCAGGTCGCCTACTCGCGGCATAGAGTTAATGAACAACGCTGCCCGACCAGAGGGAAACGCAACGCGCGTTGTGTCTTCCCCGTGTTGGGACCGGGTCCGGCGGGTCTCTTCGTTGGTAGCTGGCCCGCCGCCGGTCCCCTAGCCCATCTTTAGCAGAGAGGAAGGCGCTCGTAGGAGAGATATTTACAGACGTTTATTCAGATTGAGAGATCAAGAAGAAGAGTGTGTTTTTACAAAAAGTCTTCGGCTTTTAAAGCCCCGAGTCTGGCAACTTGAGGCAATCAAACCGGTGGCAGCAACACCCGCCAATAAGGTGTCCTGCCGCCACAACGCCCTGCCCCCCAGAGAGGAGGTAACGGGACGCACAACACTTTCCTCAAAATGGCAAGGACGAAAAGTCCAATTGGGGAACACCAATGCCCCACACAGGGGGGATGTCCACGTACCACGCCCAGACGACTCGATATTGTCGGCGAGGAGGAAGTGTCCGAAGGGGAACCGGACTGGTGCCAAGTCGGTGACCTCTGATGACGTGGTTGTTGTTGTCGACCACACCTGCAACCGCTAATGGCCCCGTCCAGCCGCAGAGACATGCCACGTAGCTGGGAAAGGTGTCCGCAGCTCATTCCCACGCCGGCCGCATCTTCCAACAAAGGGATGATCGCCGCACCCTTGCTGGATTACTGGTCACCTGAGCACGCCGCACTCCGTAGGCATTCCAGGAAAAGGGGATTAGACTTGCGCCCCCGAAGGGCAGCGAACCCGGAAGGAACTTTTCAGTGACCGGAGCATTCTCTGCTGCCTCTGCCATGACAGCTTCCAAGGGCGATCGTAACACCCGTTGGCCGGCTGTGATTTTTTGCGGGGTGAGCTAGGAACGCGGACTCACTGCCACGCGGAGCACTCGCGCGTCGCAGAGATATTTTTGCTATGGAAGAATGCTATGAGCGAGGACGATGTTAGAGGTTAGGTCGCCACCTGGCAGTGTGTTATTGCGTCGACAAAATTGTCCTTTCCCTATTCGAAACGCGCCGAATGGGACGGGCACGTAGAAACAACGCTTTGAAGGAACTAATCGTGCATTTCATGGTCATAATGCATTACTTTAATTTAGCAAAAGCACTGTGAGAGGACAGTGGTAGATATAAAAGGCTTGTTTTTAAAGCCTACGGAGTATTGACCGTGGCGCAGTGGTTAGCGGGCCCGGCATTACTTGTCGCGCGCGCAGAGGTTGTAGGTTCGAATCCCGTTGACGGAACTTTTTTTCTTTGTCTTCTGATCATCTGTATTTTTTCGACGTCATTTCCGTGACGGAAATACGTCATTCAAATCTTGGTGGACCCCGGCATAAAACACTTTCGTGTTAAAAGTGAAGCGTGGAGAGATAGCAGGCGACTGGGGCGCCGCCGAGCGAAAAAAATCACAAGGTGTAAGGGGGGGGGGGCGGGGGAGTATACCACCGCCATACTTCCGCACGACGGATACCAATGGCATAGAGCCGCGGTTACGCGAAGAACAGAGGTAAGATGTATTTCCATTACCATTCCATTCCGTGCAAAAGGCGCTTAATTCCATTCCCATTCCATTCCTCCAAGCGTTGTCCCCATTCCATTCCCATTCCATTCCGGGGTCGCGAAAATGTGGAATGATTCCGGAGTCATTCCAATTCCGGAGTGGCAACTCCGCAACACTGCTGAGAACGTTATAAACACACACACCAACAAATTGGAAGCTAACCAACCTAATACTTGAATTAGGCGTCTCTGTTAGCGGCTTAACTTTGTGTTTGGTCGCACTGTCGAAGCGAATCTCAGAGGCCACATAGAAAGAGATCTGCTCCGCCAGGTGCCGCAACGATTCTTAGCTGCTCAGAAACAAAAACAAAAAAAACAAAACAAAGCTGTGTGCTTTTTCAGTCAACTCATTAAATTAATTTTCATAATGACAGGTAAACCCTAGGTAAACTTATGCTTGGATATGAAATGTATCCTGTGTAACGCCAGCGCCTCGCCGAGTGAGTGAATGCCCCTCATTCACGGTCTTTTGCCTGCTCTGCATCGCTAAATCTGATGGCGGGAAACAGCGTGACGGAACTTGCTGCAGACAATGCGTATCTCAAATGCCGTAACAAGCAGGAAGTCGATAAAGCGAAGCAAAAAGTGGCCCACATGTGGCAGATCAAGTTTTCCAATTCTGGTCGCGCCGGGGAAACCGTGCATGCTACCCCAAACATTGGCGTCATCGACGCTTTGGTAAACGGAGTAGTGGGAACTCTACGAACAGTAATCCCTGAGTGCCCGTACTACGCACTTCCTAAGATTTCACAGTATTAGAGCTGTCATACGTTTCTCTTTGTCTGTCCCTTGCTTTGTTTTACAACGCATAATAAGCTTGGTCCTGTTCAAGAGCACACTGTCACACATGATATACGAACCAGTACAGAAATCTATTTGGCTCAACGAAGGGCTTTCAGTTCAATAGTTTATTAAACGTGAACAATAGTGTCATGCCCAACTTTTCTTGTTGCTTATAATTCCTTAAAGACAACAACTTCATCATTATGATCATATTGCCACGACCCTGACAAAACTAAAAGCCGCTTGATGTGTTCGCCGAGGAAGACGACGAAGAGGTTTTAGAAAAAAAAATTACACCATCTCCCGCTAAAGGGAACCATGTGTAGATGTGAAGCAGCGGGCGCTAACGCTTACACTGGCGGTGGCGTTGACGCTGGCGCTATCGCAGCGTTGCGCAGGAGAGAAAACTGAGGAGGCGCAAAGCACGCAGTGATGGACCGGTGTTTCCTGCTGGAACATGCCAATCGCTGCTACTGGGCAGTGAGAGACAGAAGACTCCGACTGGACACAGAGACCCGCAGTGCGCTTTTAGTTAACGCGCACGCTGCGAATTTTTATTGTTCAACAACGCACAGGAGAAATCTCCCACCGGCACCACATTGGAGGTCAAGATCCATTGCCATATATACGGGATGGACAGTGAACGGTTGTGCAGCGCGAGCAGTCGGTTTTTTCAACCAAGAAACTCGCTAGCAGACGCTGCCTGCGTCTGCGTCGTGTGGCGAGAGAGGGGGGAGCGTAGGAAAGGAGAGAGAGAGGGGGGGGGGGGACGCGCATGCGCAGTGGGGTGTGGACGCTGTGGGCAGGGATGCCTAGAGGAGAGAGGGGGGAGCGTAGAAGAGGTGAGAGAGGGGGAGACGCGCATGCGCAGTGGGAGCGTGGGCAGGGATGCCTAGAGGAGAGAGGGGGGGAGCATAGGAGGGGAGAGAGGAGGGGCGGCGCATGCGCAGTGAGGGTGTGGATGCCGCGGGGAGGGATGCCTAGAGGAGAGAGAGGGGGGAGAGGAGGTTTTTTTATTTTTATTTTTTTTTGAAAGGGTTTGCGCATGCGCAGTAAGGGAGGTCACGCCGCACACCACCACCGGATTAAGCTTCGCCATAAGATGCTTCACATCGAAAAAAACTTCCCCATCTCCCGCTAAAGGGGACCATGTGCGGATGCGAAGCAGCGGGGAGATGGTTAGCTTGAGCGGGAGAAACGTCGCCGCTCTCATTTCACGGCAGTGGTCCGGGCGCTCATCGCGGCGCTGCACAGGAGAGACAATGAGGCGCGCGCGCTCCGTCATTTTCATACCGCGGAACTACCGTGGCGCCCCAAGCGGAGTATGCAGCTGGCACACCACCTGTCGTGCGCACCGCTCCGCAGAGGATTCCTAGAGGAAAGGACGGGGGGGGGGGGACCGTAGAAGAGGAGAGAGAGGGGGGAGGGGACGTGCATGCCCTGTGGGGGGTGTGGGACGCGGGAGCCGCTCCGTGGAGTAGAGGATTCTTAGAGGAGAGAGGGGGGAGAGGACGCGCATGCGCTGTGGGGATGTGGGCGCCGCTCCTTAGAGTAGATGATTCCTAGAGTAGAGGAACGGGGTGAGCGTAGGGGAGGCGCATGCGCTGTGGGAACGCGGGGGGCCGCTCCGTAGAGTAGAGGATTCCTAGAGGAGAGAAAGGGGGTGAGCGTAGGAGAGAGAGGGGAAGGGGACGCGTTGTGGTGGTGTGGGACGCGGGAAGGAGGGACGGACTAAGCCCCCTCCAAACACATGCAAGCAAGATTAAGGATTGGGGTCAACCTGGGCGACAGACACCACCTGCCTAGCCATTGCTAAGCAGCCTCTCTGTGCTCTCGGCCATGACTCAAGGAATGGGGTCAACCTGGGCGACAGACACCACCTGCCTAGCCATTGCTAAGCAGCCTCTCTGTGCTCTCGGCCATGACTCAAGGAATGGGGTCAACCTGGGCGACAAACACCGCCTGCCTAGCCATTGCTAAGCAGCCTCTCTGTGCTCTCTGCCATGACTCTGATGACTGTGTTAGGGTTGACGGCCTTCATATTACTACTGTGTTCTGGTTCGCATAATGGGTGCTTCCCTACTTCATGAAAGTGGCCGGACGCGGGACGGGGGACGGGGGACGGCGGACGGCGGACGGGGGACGCGGGACGCGGGACGGACACGGGAGCCCCGAGCATAAGATGCTTCGCATCTAAAAATGGTAGCATATTCACGAAGTGAATGATGATGATTGGGCGAAGCTGTCCTAAAGGAAATGAATGGCTCGGTCAATCATATGAAGACGAAATTAACTTTTATTTTCGTTGAAGGACGGCTTGCGGGATCCCTTCATTACGACGGCCTTGTGGTCCGTGAAATGAAGGGCGAGCGGTTCCTCTATGGGTTCCTCTACGCGATGCCACGTGTTGTATGGCATCACGATCGTCATCGTCATCAGCGTCAACGTTATGACGCATAGTGGGTACATTCCATGTACCCACTATGATGACGCTGCCCTTATGGCAGCGTCATCCCCATGTGTTGTATGGCATCGCGATCGTCATCGTCATCAGCAGGTGGCTACTACATAGTGGGTACATTCCATGTCCCCACTATGATGACGCTGCCCTTCTGGCAGCGTCATCCCCATGTGTTGTATGGCATCGCGATCGTCATCGTCATCAGCAGGTGGCTACTACACAGTGGGTACATTCCATGTCCCCACTATGATGAGCTGCCCTTATGGCAGCGTCATCCCCATGTATTGTATGGCATCGCGATCGTCATCGTCATCAGCAGGTGGCTACTACATACAAGGGACGCACGACCGACAGGCTAAGGAGTTTCGCCCCTAAAAATATACGAGTAGTGCCGACCGAAAGATCGTGTGTCTCTTTGTCCGTGACAAACTGGTGGAGGTGCTGGGTGCCCTTCTATGTACTCTGACCCCCCACGAATCTCTCGACACCGGTGCAACTTCATCGGAAGAAGACTACCTACGCAAGAGCCGGCGGCTTCAAGGACTGCCTCCTGAGTACGGCCCACAACATCTGCCGAGAATGCCGACCACAACCGCAAGTCAGACACTGGAGACGTACGGTGCGGGGCAGCTGCCTACGTCGCTGGTTTTCAACACGCCGCGCTTGCCGCGACCCTTCCACGGTGACCCCTCTGTCACATTTATGTGACAAGGAAAATAACGCAAAAGAAGAGGAAGAAGACGAACAGGACATGACTTATTTTGTCACGGATCTCCGGACACCGGTCGACGGGAAAGAATAGACGAGACGGCAGCGTTATAAACAGACATTTTTTAATTACCCTCTAATGGAAAGCACACAAAAGCAACAAACAAAAACCACTGCTAACATGAGGAAGAAACACAGTAAATTGGACGCCGCTATAAACAAAGTTATCCCCCGAAGAAAAAAAAAAAGAGAACGTAAGTCGTTAGTTATTGCAAAGCGTTCTTCGCTTTCAGCACTCACGGCGTTTGGCGCCGATACGTGACGAGGCGAGGAGGCGTTGTGGTGGTACTGGCCTGGCCATCGGCGTCCGAGTCGATGGGGCGGACTTGTGTTGTAGGACGCGTGTTGGCGTGGCGGCGAAGGCTGATGGGCTCGTGGTTCATTGACCTGCGGTGTCGCTGGTTCTGGAGGGGGCCAGCGTTCCACGGTGATAGGCTCGGTTGAGGCCTACGGAGCGGTGCCGTAGGTGGGTGCGTTGTCGGTACAAGAGCCGTTGGCGCACCCCGGTCGTTGCTGGTCGTTTCACCAGGTCCCTGGATGTGTCCTCACACAGGCGGTGCCTACGGTGCGTTGCCGTAGGACGTCGGAGCTTGAGCGCCCGGAACACAGGCCGGCGACGCTCGTACGCCGCCCACGCGTTCACGTTCGAACACTCCCGAGCCCCCTTGTCCACGTCACCTTCTCTTTTTATATCTTACACCTCCTCTTCCTTTTCTTCTGGTGTCCTAATTCAACGTCATGTCCTGTTCGTCTTCTTCCTCTTCTTTTGCGTTATTTTCCTTGTCACATAAATGTGACACCCTCTGAGGACTGGTTGGATGACTACGATCGTGTGGCTGATGTCAATTACTGGGACGAACGGAAGAAACTAGGGTATGTGTATTTTGCCTCGGAGGACTCTGCCCGAATATGGTTTGTTAACCATGAGCCGTCTATTACCACCTGGCACGAATTTCAGCAGCAAATTGGGGATACCTACAGCAGTCCCGAAAGGAAAGAGCGCGCAGAGCTTCGACGTCAGCTACGACGGAATTCGACCAGACCCCGACAAGACACTTGCCGTTGATTTTTTTCCATGACCGACGAACAAACGTGAACTCCGACGTCCTTCTGGGACTTTGCGCATATTACAGACGCTTTGTGGCTAACTTTTCAAAGTTAGCCGGACCTCTACACCGGCTTACTAAGGACGAAGTCCCATTCGTTTGGGAGCAGGAGCAACAATTTGCCTTCTTCGAACTACAGACACGCTTGCAAACACCTCCGATTCTGGGGCACTTTGACGAAGACTGTGACACTGAACTGCACACGGACGCCAGCAACGTGGGCCTTGGTGCCGTTCTCGTTCAGTGGCAAGACGGAGCTGAGCGCGTTATCACCTACGCAAGCCGTACTTTGTCGTCGGCGGAAACGAACTACTCCACTACGGAGAAGGAATGCTTGGCAGTAGTATGGGCAATCGCCAAGTTTCGACCATATCTGTACGGCCGACCATTTCGAGTTGTCACAGACCACCACTCGTTGTGCTGGCTCGCTAATCTCAAGGATCCATCTGGCCGTCTTGCACGCTGGAGCCTCCGTTTGCAAGAGTACGACATGGCGATCGTGTTCAAATCCGGGCGTAAGCACACCGACGCCGACTGCTTGTCGCGTGCTCCACTTCAACCGTCGCAAGTCGACGTTGATGAAGAAGGCGCGTTCCTTTCCGTCCTCATGGCGTCCGACGTGAGCAAACAACAGCGCGACGACTCGGAACTCCGGCCACTCATCGACTACCTAGAGGGCCGTACATCGGAGCCACCTCGGACATTCGCCCGTACATTATCATCGTTTTGCCTTCGCGATGGCGTCCTCTATAAATTGGCTTTTCACTCGACCGCAGCCGCCTACCTTCTTGTTGTGCCGTCCATACTGCGAGACGACGTTTTACGTGCCTCTCATGACGAGCCATCGTTGGGCCATTTAGGCTTCACACGGACTTTATCGCGCATACTCCAAAGGTACTTCTGGCCTAACCTTCGCCATGACGAGAAGCAATATGTTAGGACGTGCCGTGACTGTCAGAGACGGAAGACACCACCCGTCCGTCCTGCCGGACTGCTACAGCCCGTTGTTCCCCCCACTGATTCCTTTTCAACAAGTTGGCATCGATTTGTTTGGACCATTCCCGACGTCCAGAGCTGGTAACCGCTGGATAGCTGTTGCTACGGGCTATCTTACGCGTTACATTGAAAACCCAAGCTCTCCCACGAGGCACCGCTAATGATGTCGCGACCTTCTTTGTACATAGCATCGTACTCCGCCACGGTGCTCCGACAGTAGTTATAACCGACAGGGGCACAGCATTTACAGCTCAGCTCACAGAAGACATCATGCAGCTCAGTGGTACCAATCACCACAAAGCCACTGCTTACAATCCCCAAACGAATGGGCTCACTGAACGGCTCAACAAGGCTCTAGCTGATATGATTTCCATGTATGTTGACGTCGACCACAAAAACTGGGACGATGTGCTTCCATACGTCACATTCGCATATAACACCGCCGTGCAAGAAACTACCGGCTTTACCCCTTTCCGCTTGCTATATGGCCGGGAAGCTGTGACAACATTGGACGCTATGCTTTTACCCACTTACTGTTCTAACGTTGCCAGTGATGCTGCCGAATTCGCTGGACGCGCCGAAGAAGCACGCCAGCTCGCACGGATGCGTACCCGCTACCAACAACACAACGACGCCCGCCGGTACAACCTTCGCCGTCGAGATGTCACATACCAACGAGGCGAAAGAGTATGGGTGTGGACACCACTCCGCCAGCGTGGTCGTTCAGAGAAGCTCTTGCGCCGCTACTTTGGCCCTTATAGGATTGTGCAACGACTCAGTGACGTTACATACGAGGTACTTCCTGAGAGCGAAGGTACCACCCGCCGTTCTCGGCGTCCGCGACAATCGGACGTCGTCCACGTCTCACGGTTAAAGCCGTACTACTCCCGCTGACAGCAAAGCTCGCGTCACTCATCTCCTACCTTTTTGTTTGAGTCTCTTCATGTCGCAGTCTTCACTGTGTATCGTAGTTAACCATCGAGACGATGCTTTTTAGGGAGAGGAGTAATGCCACGACCCTGACAAAACTAAAAGCCGCTTTATGTGTTCACCGAGGAAGACGACGAAGAGGTTTTAGAAAAAATATACGAGTAGTGCCGACCGAAAGATCTTGTGTCTCTTTGTCCGTGACAATATATAGAAGCTTACACTAAGGAATACAATAAATACAGGAATGCGTATCAGAACCCTGAAGATAGCGCGTGTGGCCTTTAAACCAAGCCTAGAAGGAAATACTTTGAATGTTCTTGCGATGTATTCAAAAGAAGAATATAATACTTACGAATTAGATGTCTTTATACGCAACTAATATACAAACAGGATCGGGGATATTGTGCTAAATAACGCATGGCTCTTTTAACGACGAATCGTTAAAATTAACAATGATCGAATCATACGGAAACATTGTAATAGATCTTATTTGTGACAGCTTAAAGAACTCCTTTGGGAGATATTTGCTGGAAGAAACTTGATATTGCTGGAGGACTTGGGAATGAATAACGTGAAAAAGATGATTGCATAATGCAAGTATGCAATAATCCCGTTAGGGTCCAACATTTGAGCCGCATTTCTCGATCGCCGTTAGCTTCACGTATCAATTAACGCATCCCCCAAAAACCGTCCGTTTGGGAGCCATTAGTTATATGGTGATTAATGGCGACCTTTGACAAAAAAAAACGACTAATTAGACCCCAAGGGCGCCGCATGCATCAATAAATCAAGTCAGGGCAACACTCAGAGGGATTATTTCAGAAGGAATACTAACGCTGAGACGTCATCATATCAGATTCTGGCACTCCGACGCACTTTTTGAAAAAAATGCCCCCCACCTCCCCGAAGGGAATCGTGAGGAAATGCGAATGCATTTCGCGCGCGCTTCACTCCATTTATATATGGTGGTTGTGGTTCGAAGAAGGAAAAGGCGCCTAATTTCTGCAGCCCGGTTGGGAGTACGGCGCAGCGCCAGTTTTTTTCTTTCTTTCTTTTTTATTTTATTTTTTTTGGTATTTTCATTATATATATATATATATATATATATATATATATATATATATATATATATATACGCTTCTAAAAAACTGTTTATTGGTGACGTTTCGATCGGAGACCGATCTTCATCAAGACGATCGGTCTTGATGAAGATCGGTCAGATGAAGATGGGTCTCCGATCGAAACGTCACCAATAAACAGTTTTTTAGAAGCGTATATATATTTTTCCTATTTTGTTCTACGGCAACCGAAGCCAGACTCTTCATAATCTACGTATTATATATATATATATATATATATATATATATATATATATATATATATATATATAGAAACTCGCTAGCAGACGCTGCCTGCGTCGGCGTCGCGAGGCGGGAGAGGGTGGGGAGCGCAGGAGAGGAGAGAGAGAGAGGGGGGGGGACGCGCATGCGCAGTGAGAGTGCGGTCGCCGCTGGGAGGGATGCCTAGAGGAGAGAGAGGGGGAGAGGAGGTATTCTATATTTATTTTTTAAAGGGTTGGCGCATGCGCAGTAAGGGTGGTCAGCCGCACACAACCACCACCACCACCACCACCGGATTGAACTTCGCCATAAGACGCTTCTCCCCAGTTTTCTCTCCGGCGCAACGCTGCGATGAGCGCCAGCGTCAACGCCGCCGCCAGTGTAAGCGTTAGCGCCCGCTGCTTCGCATCTACACGTGGTTCCCTTTAGCGGGAGATGGTGTAATTTTTTTTGCGACCCCGGAATGGAATGGAAATGGAATAGGGACAACGCTTGGAGGAATGGAATGGGAATGGAATTAAGCGCCTTTTGCACGGAATGGATTGGGAATGGAATTACGTCTTTTTGCAAAAATAGAGCACCTTTTCGTCTACGCGCTGTTTTTGAAACTTCAAACATTAGTAAGTCAAAGCCTCGAATATAACAATAAAGCAGTATTTTTAAAATGGCTTGGCTGATTAAAAGCACGGTACATTTATAAGCAACGCGCCTCTACAATGCTGTCCTTATACAGACTGCTCCAAAGTTTGTCTCTATTCTTCGAGTAACCGCGGTTCTATGCCGTTGATATCCATCGTGCGGAACTACGGCGGCGGCAACCTCCCCTTACGCCTTGTGATTTTTTCCCTCGGCGGCGCCCCAGCCGCCTGCTGTTTCCCCACCCTTCACTTCTTTGTTTTTTAGGGGCGAAGCTCCTTAAGCCGTGGGTCGTGCGTCCCCGTTGTACGTAGCCACCTCTCGTTTAGTACTTGTATATGATGAATATATTTAGGGGCGAAGCTCCTTATGGCATTACCTCGGCGATCCTCAATTGTCCATGCACTCTGAGTAGCCAGTAGGTACTGGATTTCGACCTCCGAGGTAGTGCCTGTGTGAGATGTCTTCTGTGCGTGATTAAACAATAAAAAATTCACAACGTACATGTAAAATTAAAGCGAGCTGCGAGTCGCCATGACTCTCATCGACCCTTTAGTATAAATGCGCCCGATCTCACGTCGTTGATGATGTACTACGCAGAATTCGCGGAAGATTACCGGTTTACCGCATTCACTCCGTGGATATGGTGTCGCCATCTCCAGTTCTCGTCTCGTTTCGGAGAGGGCGCTGTCCTATAGACATGCGTACAATATGGCGGTTGGGTGAAGGTACGCTAGATTGCGTTGGCGGTGCAGCTGCTCTCCGATTGCGCGGACCGCCGTACGAGTGCGCTTGCCGGATCGTGCTGCTTGGCGGACCATGGACGACGACCGGTCGCTGAAGTTTGAATAAAATTTCACACACACTATCGCTTTGATTACTGCTGGGCGAAACCACTGAAGATTTCACGGTGTAACCATGATTGCTTCAGTCACCATAACTCTCATCGACCCTTTGGTATAAACGCGCCCGATCTCACGTCGGTGATGATGTACCGGGCAGAATTCATGGAAGATTCACGGTTTACCGATGAACCTCCGCAGCTTCGCCCACTCATCATCATTCACTCCGTGGATATGCTGTGTTTTTTTTTTTTTGCTTCTGTCGCCGTCGGTGCCACGGACGCATATTAGAAAAAGCGCTTCTCTAAGTTGTATACCTAACATTGCATACCTGCGCACAGACGAACACAGAAAGTTCTCCTCACCCCATCCATGCCTGCGAGGCGCGCTTGACAAGCGTGAGTGCTGACGAGCAGTGCGGCCCAGTGCTCCGTATTCGATGCAAAGACTCAATGTGCCCGAGCGGTGCACTGTTCCAACTAATACCAGCAGGTCTAGAGGGCTTTGTTCCCCATTAACCAAATCTTAGTTTTCTCCATATTCACGATCGCTCCAGACGCGTGGCAAAACTGCTTATTCTTCTTGAACACTACTTTTGTCAGCATAAAAATACGCTATGTCGTCATTTTAGCATTAAAACATTTAAGCTTAAACATATTGAAACATCACAATTCGTTCAAACATGCTGACCATGCAAATACTATAGGTAGCGGGAGAACTGCCCCTATGGGAATTAGTAGGGTGGTTGTACTGCAGTGGGTATGTCACCAAGCTACCATGCCTCGACCTTGGTAACGTGTTTTGCGTACTTTTGCTGTTTTAATGCATCTGATGGCATCAGCTTCATGGGGCGTTCAGTCCTAACTGGATAAAAATATCAAGATGCCTTTCCTACGTTGAGGAATTACAGGAATGGAATTGAACTGCCCGGCCATTCGCGGAGTGGGAATGGGCTAAGTTTTTTCATTCCGAGGAATTGAAAGGAATGGAATCGCGGCAAGTTCTAATTCCCCGGAATGGAATTGGAATGGAATGGAGGCGCCCATTCCGCAACACTGCTGCTGAGTACGTGGACCAAAGTCCGATTCCCAGTATGGAGGAAGGAAACAGTTAGGAAGCAGCATTGCGCAATGGAATTTTAGAAAGAAAGAAAGAAAGAAAGAAAGAAAGAAAGAAAGAAAGAAAGAAAGAAAGGAAGAAAGGAATAAAAAAGCAAAGAAAAAAATTGCACGCTAGGCACGCGGACGCAGAGATTCGCTTGCCCTGATCTTTCCGAAAGGGCAAGGCTTCCTAAATGTTTCGTCAATCTATGCCTAGATATACTATAGGTCATCCGAACATAAAAATAAGATTTCTTCCACCTTTATCGGTCTTCATCACTGCAACCCTCCTGTTTTTCTGTGCGTGCTTTATCGTGTTTTTCTTTTGTTTTGTTTTTTTGTTTTTTTTTTATGCGCAGGAGCGCTTCTTCGCGAGTAAGCCTATCGAGTGAGTGAGCAGCAGCTGTTGGGATCCGTAATGATTCGCTCGATTAGTCGGGCGCCCCAGGGTTAACGGCTCAAGCCCGACGTGATTGTGCGCACTGGCGGAAGTAATCTTAACGCTGCTGGTGGTGTTAGGGTTATGGCTGTGCGACCAAGTTAAGCGCAGCGTAGGGTGTGCGCGAAGGCAAGTTTGGCGTAACACGGCGGCGGATGAGCTAAAGCAAACACGGCGCATTATACGCAGGAGGATCCTTGATGAAGCTGGCGCCGGGAAAATGAAGGCAAAAATTGTGGAAGAAAGAAAGGAAAGTAGGATTGACAAAGTGTACGTCAAGAATTAAGGAATCAAAAGTCAGGGAGGAAAGAATGAAAAAGTAATATTCACTCTTACGGTTAAAATTTTGTTTGCTACGTTCCAAAGCTTTGTCACAACGCTGCGAATGATAGATAACAACAAAAACATCGTTGATCCCTCCGTGATAGGAATCGGTATAACACGAAAGTGAAACGTGTCCTTACATAAGTATATAGTTGAATGTTTTCTGCACATTGAATATAAGAGAGCTTCCACAATGTCTTTTGGTGTTTGACAGTTATAGCATCGTTTAACGTGGATGCATCCACGTTGGCGCTTGGTGGTACATCTGTATCCCGACGACTAACGTCCATGATCAATGATTAAACAAACCCTTGTGGTCATAGATGCTTGTGGTCGCTGTACGATGAGAGCGGAATCAGAGAAAGCGGCTTGACCAGCCAGAAGAGCGTCACTGATTGGACGCCTAATTTGGGCTAAGGTCGCCTACTTGCGGCATTTCACGCAAGGGTCAGAATGTACTTAAACGCGTTAAAAAATGCAAGTATCTCCAAATGCAAAAACATTCTTCTTTAAATTACACACCGGCACAAATCCAGTAAGAACCTTTCTATACTCGGCGACAACTTTTCTTGGCACTGAAGCGAAGGCCACGGAGCCAAATCGCGCGTATCTCACCGCTAATTAATATAGTCCCACAATTTCTTCCGTCTTTTCTGCGTAAGATATAAAAAAAATTGACGGCAGATCCACGAGGTGAATGATGATGAGATTGGGCGAAGCTCCTGGAAGTAATCATCGGTTAAACCGTGAAATTTCTTCCGTTAATTCGCCCGATAAAAATGACGTGAAACGATTGATTAAATGTTTTATCAAACTTTTATTGCTGGTTTCCGTTGTCCTTTCATTATGACCGCTTTGTGGTCGGTGAAATGTAAGCTAAGTGGTTCTTGCACTGGTTGCAGCGGCATCCTTATCCATACGAGCACACACCGACGGCAACGAGCATCGTCAACTACAAACCTGTATCGCGATATGGTTTTGATTATAAAACCATTGCTTTAGAAAACACCTGGCGTCTTTCGTTAAAGCAGCTGGCGTCTTTTCGTTTTGCTTTAGAAACATCTGGCGTCTTTTCGTTTTGCTTTTAGAAAACATCTGGCGTCTTTCGTTGGTTTATTTCATCAATCAACGGCGTTTTGAACAAAATTTTTATTGTTTAATCACGCACAGGAGAAATGCCAATGGCTGCTAATGGGGAATGAGAGACAGAAGAATTCGGCTTTTAGTTAACGCGCACGCTGCAGATTTTTTATTGTTCAACAACGCACAGGAGAAATCTCCCACCGGCACCACCTTGGAGGTCAAAGCGTAAGACTGGTTACGCACTACGACTACGACTACGACGAGGGACGAACGGGTGCCGCTTTAAGGAGCTTCGCCCTTAAAATACTCCTTTCATTTTTTACATGTAGCTCTTTCAGACACAACGGAGCGCACCCCAATGATATATTTGTGCTTGTTTTACTTTATGCGTTGCCACTTTGCATTTCTGAACGCGTGAGAAAGTCGCGCCTTTTGCCAGTGCCTCAAACGCTGCAGCGGCGTCTGCGTCGAAATGCAACGCTGATTGCGCGCGGCCATCACTTTCCACAGCGGTACGAGACGCATGTCAAGCCGGACTACTTCGCGTAGGGTTACATGTGCAGAGGCTCCGCCCCCGTAGCTTTCCCTTCAGTGCCAAGAAAAGTTGTCGCCGAGTATAGAGGAAAGAGGATTTTTTATGCCATGGGGATCCGACTGTCTAATCTGTAACCAACCGGAAACAAGTGACCACGTTTTTCTACACTGTTGGGAGGGGGGTATACTTTTGGGATGTTTTGCAAAGGACAATAAAAAATTCAGCAGATCCCACGTACCATGGGAATCGATGTCATGCGAAGCATGCAGAGTGAAGGTAACTGTGGTGTGATTTTCTTGTTGATCAAACCGCTACGAAATGACGCTAAACATATGTACAAATGTTATACGAACAGACATGTATGTTTAACAGTCGCATACGTTTTATATAACCAGTTGTTTACAGTCGCGTAACGATGCCAAGAGCCACATGGGTATTACCAACACCAGACACGGTAAGCTGAAATGTAGCGCTTGTGCTTGCGATTATGGTAGCCCCTGATAGTGGCACGTAGACCAACTCTAGTGTACGGGCTTAACTACAATTGACGCTAACCCGACGTGATGCCTCTGTCATTGGAGTACATATGTAATGTTTATAAAAATTGGGGGGACCCTTAAGCTTCGCCTTTAAGAGTTGAACGCGATAGCGATATCCTGTCCCTAGTGCGTACTTCAATCACTTAGTGCATACTATGTAATGGGTAGTATGCTTTAAACCAGGAGAAATTATGCGCGGCAAATCTGGGAAATGTTTTCGAACTTGCTATGCACCCACTACGTGGTGTTAAGGTAATACGCGCAGTAAGGTGTGTGCCGTTTGTAATGGGTGGCTGGCTTTAAACTATGGAATCGTTATGATAGTCACATATTCTGACGCCCGATGGCAATGTACGCTTGTACCACGCAATATTCCTGGGATATTACATGTTATATTGCGACGCCTATATAAAGGACGCTTGCGTTTGCGAAGCATGGAAGTTATTTTCACTGCATTTCCAAGCAGAGGCATGGCTGTGTGGTAGAACACCTGCTTGCCACGCAGACAACCCGGGTTCGATCCTCACTCGGACCCGAAAATTTTTATTATTTATTTTATTTGCATCTTTCCGGATTTTTCGGTCACGGACAAGATGATTTTTCGGTCACGGACAAGATGATGATTTTTCGCTCACAACCAACGACGCCGACGCCGACGCCGACACCGGCACCGGAATTTCCTGCGAAACGAGCTCTTTAACGCTATCGCGTTAAAACTGGATGGGCAGCACTGCAACCACAATTAAAGTTTCACCAACATTACGCCTGCATAGGGGCTTTTTGCAAAGGAGCGCCAAAACCTGGCGCGGCTCTGTGGTAGAATACTTGATTGCCACGCAGAATGCTTGGGTTCGATTCCTGCTGGGACCATAACATATATCATTTGCATACGTCGGGTCAACGCTGCCGATATCGGTTTTTCTTAACGCTCTCGCATTTACAGTACAAATGTCTGTTCTCGCCGTTCCTTGGTAGATACGAAATGTCAAACACCTGTGGCACATACCCGCATACCGCGGCCCGTGGTATATGGGTATGTGCCACACGTGTCTGGAGTAAAGGGTTTGACGTCGTGTGCGACAGCATTTTCACATTATTCATGTCATGACCAGACTGCCATAATTGTCAAACCCTCTTACACTCCCACACTAATTTTGGTTCACTCAAGTTAAGGAGGTGATCCCGAGAGCACCCAGACGTTAGGCGGCTAGATAGATATGTAGATAGAAACGCTCAAAGTATCTGCAGTACGCGAAGAAATTCTTCGCATTTAAAAAATTCCCCATCTCCCGCTAAAGGGAACCATGTGTGGATGCGAAGCAGCGGGGAGATAGTTAGCTTGAGCGGGAGGAACGTCGCCGCTCTCATTTCACGGCAGTGGTCCGGGCGCTCATCGCGGCGCTGCGCAGGAAAGAGAATGAGGCGCGCTCCGTCATTTTTATACCGCGGAACTACCGTAGTGCCCCCCAGCGGAGTATGCAGCTGTCACACCACCTGTCGTTCGCGCCGCTCCGTAGAGGAAAGGACGGGGGGGGGACCGTAGGAGAGGAGAGAGAGGGGGAGGGGACGTGCATGCGCTGTGGGGGGTGTGGGACGCTCCGTACAGTAGATGATTCCAAGAGGAGAGAGGGGGGAGAGGACGCCGGAGCCGCTCCGTGGAGTAGATGAGTAGAGGAAGGGGGTGAGCGTAGGAGAGCACAGGGGAGGGGACGCGCATGCGCTGTGGGGGGGTGTGGGACGCGGGGGGCCGCTCCGTAGAGTAGACGATTCCTAGAGGAGAGAAAGGGGGGTGAGCTTAGGAGAGAGAGGCGGAGGGGACGCGCATGCGCTGTGGTGGTGTGGGACGCGGGAAGGAGGGACGGACTAAGCCCCCCCCCTATTGCAAAAACCAGCGCCCCCCAGCGTGATACCAGTACGTTTTTTGGCGCTGGATCGCACTGGGAACACTGGTACACGCTGGGATTCACTGGAACTTTGGTGAGCGCACTGGGAAAGAGCTGGGTCGCAGTGGTAGGGGCGCTGGCTTGGCCGCTGTGACGCTGGCGCGTACTGGGAAGCGCTGGAAACGCTGGAATTTTCACTGGAGTGCGCTGGTGCACACTGGAGCCTGCACTGTTTCTTCCAGTGCGGCATGCAAGTTTCTGTAGTGTATGCGGCGGAATGTTTCGGTATGTTTGAATATAGAATGTTTGATTCGATGGTACCAATGGATGCTACCCTAACAGGCAGGCCCGTAGCCCAAACAATGTTTTCGGGGGGGGGGGGGGGCACTTGTTGAAAGCCCTGAAAAACACCGATTTTTATTATTTTTCCTCGGTAAACACCCCCTTCCATCCGAATTTCGAGGGGGAGGCCCGGGCCCCCTAGCCCCCCCCTCCCTTGGCCAGGGGCCTGCTAACAGGTCCCAAACATTTTCACAACTTCTAGCTTGGCAGAGAAAGAGAACGAATGATAATTAAGCGCAAGACATTATGTGATATATATGCGAAATCACCGTCATTTTTATTTTTCCATTTGGAATGCAGAAAAAAAATGCGTTAATAACACAAAGGAGCCAACGCTGATTATTTTGCTTTTTAGCCTGATTTTTTTTTCTTATTCACGCAGATTCAATAACGGCGTTAATTCTTGCGGAGCACGTAGCAGCGATGAATGCACGTTTTGTGCATGCGCCGCACATATACCAGTCTGGCATTAGGGATTGGTTGTTGTAATGATTCCATTTTGCAGTGTTTATAAGCCTGGAGGCGCCGGTCCTACCAGAAACAGCAAATCGTTACATCGCCGCACAGTTGGCGAGAAGCAATTCAGCTCTAGCTTCGCAACCCCACCCAACGGAGGCCAGAAAAACAGTCGCCGTTCGATATCACCACACCGGAAACGCATCTCTGGCACTGTTTGCCCTTCCACTTACTTCCGCTGAACTTTAGTTAACCATTAGAAAGGTTCCGAAGCTTGAATGCAGAAACTTCAACCATCGCAACTGCGCTGCGCCGAGACCGGTCCTACCCAGCGAGACTCCCAGCGAGCGTTAGGCCTAGTGTGCCGGCCGTGTCCGTCTACATGTTACCGGCGCTTCGCGCTTTAAGTACACGCAATTCTAAAGCGTAAGGATGACTGTAAAGTACAGTTTGGTCATTCGTTAACCTAAATCAACCATTTTTCCTTGTGTACGGTGTCCGCACAAGGAGCGATGACCATCGAAGCGACGCGCTTTCAGCAACGCGCACAAGTTGTCACCGAAAGCTGCCGGCCGCGCTAGCCGGTACTTCTCCTGACTCTTATGTAAGAATGCATAACTTTCAGTCGGTAATTTGGTATGCCTTAGTGAACTAACATAGTGACATACTCCTTTACCGAATTGTATTTTTATTTAGTTGGGCGGTTTCTTAGTTATAGGTATCGATAGAACTGCAAGTCTGTACACTGGCACGCCCGCTGTACTGGCGTATCGTCGCTTGCGCGATAACACTACTCAATACTCAATCATGTACGCACCTGTTTATCTAACTAGTCATCATAAAACCTCTGTAAATGTTGACCAGTAGCAAGAGCGAGAAACGGCTATTAAAAAAATCGGCAGTAACAGCCAGCAAACAGTGCCTGCTCTACGTGTATTTCATATTTTTCGTAGTTAACATGTGAATTCCTAAAGAAACTTAGCGCTCTTGCCATTATCGGCATGTCATTCGGTACCGGCCGCCGTTCGTCTGTGTCTAATAAAGACGCAGTTGTTATTTGGAAAGGAAGATCGCGGCTATCGTGACTGTGCGACATGTAAACATGAAGCCGAACCGTGTGTTTGTTGGTTAAATAGTTGCTTTTACGCGTAGTTCAGCATGTTCCGGCGTGGCGTAGTGGGTAGAACACTGAGTTCGGAATCGGGAAGGTGGGAAGTTCGAATCCTCTCGACGCAGACTTTTTTTTCTTTTTCATATGGCCTTTTTTCTTTTTTTTATTGCGTTAATGCGTTCTATAACACTTCTTGCACTAATATATTTATTTATGGCACACAGGCACCGCTATTTCAACGCTGTAGAGCCGCATTGCGCGGGAGTACCAGCGCCTCCCAGTAAAATGCCGCTCCAGCGTCCCAGTATCCAGCGCGATACTGGGCCCATAATCCGGCATGGCACTGGACGCTGGTACCCAGCGGCGCTGGGTTTTGCAATAGGGCCCTCCAAACAAATGCAAGCAAAATTAAGGAATGGGGTCAACCTGGGACACCACCTGCCTAGCCATTGCTAAGCAGCGTCTCTGTGCTCTCGGCCATGACTCAAGGAGTGGGGCCAACCTGGGCGACAGACACCACCTGCCTAAGGTTTTATCTAGGGACCTTACACCTGCCTAGCCATTGCTAAGCAGCCTCTCTGTGCTCTCGGCCATGACTCTGATGACTGTGTTCGGGTTCACGGCCTTCATATTACTACAGTGTTCTGGTTCGCATAATGGGTGCTTCCCTACTTCATGACAGTGGCCGGACGCGGGACGCGGGACGGACAGAGCCCCGAGCATAAGATGCTTCGCATCTAAAAAATAATTTGTGTTAGACCCTCATGGAATCAGGTATTTAGCGATAGAGAATGAGGACGGATTACCATTCGACGTAATCATGATGACTGCCTTGCACAGTGTATGGCGCTCTCGAATGGCTGGATTTTACTGTCACCCTGACAGGAGACCAGCAAGACAGTATTTTAAAGAAAGTATAAAAATGTTTATCGAGGTAGAAAAAACAAATGAATGTGTTCCTTCATGGTTGGGAAGGGTAGAAGCTCTGCTTAATGTTAAGGTATTTTAGGTCGTAATTTTATTTATCAGAGCTTGAAGGCCGTGGTAGCGTTTGTTGTGTCTTTCATGTTTTGTATGTTTCTGGTGTATTGTAATAAAATTCTCTTGTCCCCGTGTGTGTGATGTCTAACCGGAAATAAACAAAATTCTTCATCTCCCGTTAAAGGGAACCATGTGTGCATGCGAAGCAGCGGGGAGATAATTAGCTTGAGCGGGAGGAACGTCGCCGCTCTCATTTCACGGCAGCGGTCCGGGCGCTCATCGCGGCGCTGCACAGGAGAGAGAATGAGGCGCGCGCGCTCCGTCATTTTCATACCGCCGAACTACCGTGGCGCCCCCCAGCCGAGTATGCAGCTGTCACATCACCTGTCGTGCGCGCCGCTCCGTAGAGGATTCCTAGAGGAGAGGACGGGGGGACCGTAGCACAGGAGAGAGAGGGGGGAGGGGACGTCCATGCGCTGTGGGGGGTGTGGGACGCGGGAGCTGCTCTGTAGAGTCGAGGATTCCTAGAGGAGAGAGGGGGGAGAGGACGCGCATGAGCTGTGGGACGCCGGAGCCGCTCCGTAGAGTAGAGGATTCCTGGAGGAGAAAGGGGGGAGAGGACGCGCATGCGCTGTGGGGATGTGAGACGCGGGCGCCGCTCCGTAGAGTAGATGATTCCCAGAGTAGAGAAAGGGGGGTGAGCGTAGGAGAGGGGACGCGCATACGCTGTGGGGGGGTGTGGGACGCCGGGGCCGCTCCGTAGCGTAGAGGAGTCCTAAAGGAGAGAGGACGCGCATGCGCTGTGGGACGCGGGCGCCGCTCCGTAGAGTAGATGATTCCTAGAGTAGAGAAAGGGGGGTGAGCGTACGAGAGGATAGGGGAGGGGACGCGCATACGCTGTGGGGAGTGTGGGACGTGGGGGGCCGCTCCGTAGAGTAGAGGATTCCTAGAGTAGAGAAAGGGGGGTGAGCGTAGGAGAGAGAGGGGACGCGCATGCGTTGTGGTGGTGTGGGACGCGGGAAGGACTAAGCCCCCCTCCAAACACATGCAAGCAAGATCAAGGAATGGGGTCAACCTGGGCGACAGACACCACCTGCCTAGCCATTGCTAAGCAGCCTCTCTGTGCTCTGGGCCATGACTCTGATGACTGTAGTAGTGGTTGACGGCCTTCATATGACTACAGTGTTCTGGTTCGCATAATGGGTGGTTCCCTACTTCATGAAAGTGGCCGGACGGGGGGACGCGGGACGCGGGACGGGGGACGCGGGTCGCGGGAGGGACGGACAAAGACCCGAGCATAGGATGCTTCGCATCTAAAAAAAAATGGCGTGTGGCTATGTTGGCTAGCGCAGCGGGCTGCGAAGCGAGGGGTCGCTGGGTCGAATCCCCGGACAGTTGCCTTCAAATTTTTTTCTAGTAATTTATTTTTCTTTGGGCCTTATATATATATATATATATATATATATATATATATATATATATATATATATATATATATATATATATATATATAGGAAAAATATATAT
Source organism: Rhipicephalus appendiculatus (assembly GCA_030522465.1). Lineage (NCBI taxonomy): Eukaryota > Metazoa > Arthropoda > Arachnida > Ixodida > Ixodidae > Rhipicephalus > Rhipicephalus appendiculatus. Next base: position 228,657 of record JALIZH010032968.1, read on the forward strand.
ACGCCTCTAAAAAACTGTTTATTGGTGACGTTTCGATCGGAGACCGATCTTCATCATATATATATATATATATATATATATATATATATATATTGTGAGCATTATTTATGTGCTTCATCTGCTCATCTGTATCATCTGTACATACTCATCATCAGCGCTTAGGTTTTTGGTTGTGGGGCTCATGCTCGAGTCAATATAGAAGAGTCTTGAGGGTACTAAACGGTGCGTCACAAGTGGTGGAGGTGCGGGGTATCGATCCCCGATCCCCGTATATATATATATATATATATATATATATATATATATATATATATATATATATATATATATATATATCCGAGACATGACAGCGACGGCAAAAATCAGCCGAGAGTCATATAATTGCTATCGCAATAATAAGGATGGGGAGGAGCACATTCGGCAAGCATTAACAAATTATGAATGGTAGTCTACCACTATCTCTCAAGAGCAAGGTATACAACAGCTGCATCTTACCGGTACCTACCTACGGAGCAGAAACTTGGAGGCTTACAAATAGGGTTCAACTTAAATTCACGACGACGCAGTCAGCGATGGAAAGGAAAATGATAGGTGTAACCTTAAGAGACAGGAAGAGAGCAGAGTGGGTCAGAGAACAAACGGGGATTAAGGATATCACAGTTGAAATCAAGAAGAAGAAAACCGGCAGACCCCACGCACTGTGGGAATCGATGTGATGCGAAGCAGCCAGCAAGGAGCAAATCATGCTGTGCATAATATGCATGTCATTATTTACATGTTAGGACCTGTCATTTGTGTTCGTCATACAGTGACGTCGCGCAATACAAATTTTGGTATATATCAATCTAGCGAACTGGACGCAAGCGCACCATGAGCGTGGCATGTAAATGGCATTGTAGATGACATGCATGCCGAAGATTTTCATGTTACCACCTGCCACTTATGTTCGATATATCATCACTAGAGGCCGGATTTTTAGGCACTAAAAATCGGGTTTTAGGCGCCAAAAATAGGCAGGCAAAACACAGTTTTAGGCCCCCCAAAATCGTAAATATAGGCAGAATAAAGTTTTACAAAAATTCAAATTTTCGAAAAAAGACGTGGGCGACCTGTGTCTACGACAGGAAAGCAAAAAAAAAATTTCATAGTTAATGATGGCACAAAGGCGGCAATGGTTTAGCATAGCCATGCACTCGTCCTTTTACCCGCACGGTTTGCACAACACGTACGCCAGCCCTAACAACGCTTGGCGTGTTTTTGTTGCATCGTCCCTTAGAGCTGTTCCAATGGTGCGACGCTGTGTATCGTGGTAAGCATACATGATCTATGCCAGCCTCTCCAAACGTGCGCGCATAGAGGGATCCATCCCACAGAAACGGGCAGTACACTACAAAGAACACCGAAACTACACAACACCGCTTGCGTGCACGACCTGGCTTGGGCATGTCATGCGAATGTAACCTTGCGTGCACATGACGTATTGATGCGTCTGCGTTGTTTGATTTTCCGGCTCCGAGCTTCTCCGATGCCGAAGACGGCAGGGAATAAATTTGGCTTGCGAAGTCAACACGGGGCGAGTGGCAAAGGCTTCAAGCTCACCTCCTCGCATCATGCTTTCGCGGCTCGTAATGAACCAATTAAAAAATTCTTGTGGTAAAAAGCTCTTCATTGGACGCGCCACGTGGACATCTGATTTTTTTTTACCTACACTTACTTGCCCCTGACGGCACTCCACCGTTTCGCATTCGTTCTCCACCTTCCTGCGGCTGCGCACAGAGACACCTCTTGCTTCCCCTCCCCCCCCCCCCCCCCCCACACACACACACATACACAACCATGTCTTCTAGGAGGTGTTTAAATTCTTTGAGAACACTGAACTGGAAAACCGGCTGTAAAAGCCGCCCGCCGCGTCATCGGCCATGGACGCCACTCTCCTCTTCTTCCCCTCTCCTCTTCCCACCTTTACTTTCCTCTCCCAATTCCACTGTATACGCTGGGACGTGCTTCCATTTAGGGCTGCAGAAATAGCGTCTTTTCCTCTCCTCCTCCTCCCCCCTCCTCCAACCACTCGCGCCATGTATGTAAGGTGGCGTAAGGTGGCCGGCGCGTCCCATTTCGCTGCTGCTAGTGGTTGCTTTTCCGGAAGTTTGTTGAACTAGAGAACTATGTTGCACCCCATAGACTTCCGAAAGCTCAATTTTGCCCGGTAACATGAATAACGGTCTCCAACTGTACTCTAAAGGAAAATTAGAGGTTAAATAGTGTTCATATAGGCGTCGATTTTGAAAATAGGCATTTATAGGCACTTATAGGCATTTAGGCACGAACGCCAAAAATAGGCATTTATAGGCACTATAAAAACACTATAAAAGCCCTCCTTAACCTCTAATTCATGCTCATATATCAAAATAGCACGATAGGAACGCAAGGAACAAAATAGGCATTTCCCTAAAATCCGGTCTCTACTCATCACATCCCGCCATACTAATTTTGGTGTATATCAAGCTAGCGAACTGGACGCAAGCGCACCATGAGCGTGGCATGTAAATGGCATTGTAGATGACATGCATGCCAAGGTTTTCATGTTACCACCTGCCACTTATGTTCGCTTAATTTTTTACCTCTAATCGCAGCGAGACGCGAGACCAATCTGCCTCCGTTTCGCATGCGTTCTTATTCTAGCGCTCTGCGCATCGTGCAGACGCCATCCGCGTTCCAGCGTTTAAATTGACGGACACTTTGTCAATTCCAAAGTGTATTTCTCGAACGCCTGTGCCCACAAAGACGGGGTCGATCAGAATGGAACGTGATGCGCGCGTCTCCCTCCTTGCATGATTAGAGACGCTGGGCACAGCGACGCTACGCAAGCAAAACGCGAGCGCTGTAGAGTCCAACGCGACCGCCGTCCGTTTGCGCGCCCCGGCGCCCACCTGGCACTGTGCCAGCGCGTGGCTGGAGGGACGGACGGACGGGCGGACGCGAGCATGAGACATTAAAGGCTTTCACCCTAAAATTTGGTGTATATCAAGCCGGCGAAACGACCACAAGAGTGTCATGAGCGTGGCATGCAAGTCATGTTGCACATGACATATCATGATTTGCATATTACCACTTGTCATTTATCCTCGTCATACAATGACGTCACTGAATACCAAGTTTGTTGTATATCAAGATAGCGAAACGGCCACGAGAGTGTCATGAGCGTGGCATGCAAGTCAAGTTGCACATGACATGTCATGATTTCCATATTACCACTTGGCATTTATGTTCGTCATACAGTCACGTCACGCAATACCAAATTTGGTGTATATCAAGGTAGCGAAACGGCCGTCAGCGCGCCATGAGCGTGGCATGTAAATCATGTTTTATATGACATGCATGTCATGATTTTCATATTACCACCTGTCATTTATGCTCATCATACAGTCACCTCACTGAATACCAAATTTGGTGTATATCAAGCTAGCGAAACGGCCACGGGAGTACCATGAGTGTGTCATGCGAGTCATGTTGCACATGACATGTCATGGTTTCCATATTAAGGCCTTTAATGTCTCATGCTCACGTCCGGCCGGTGTCCGTCTGGTGTCCGTCCGGTGTCCGTCCGGTGTCCGTCCGGCGTCCGTCCGTCCGTCTTTCCGTCCGTCCGGTGTCCGTCCGTCCCTTTGTACGTCTGTCCGGTGTCCGTCCGTCCGTCTAGTGTCCGTCCGTCCAGTGTCCGTCAGTCCGTCTATCCGTCCGTCCGTCCGTCCGGTGTCCGTCCGTCCAGTGTCCGTCCGTCCAGTGTCCGTCCGTCCAGTGTCCGTCCGTCCGTCTGTCTGTCCGTCCGTCTGTCCGTCTGCCTCGCGTCTCGCTGCAATTCGCGGTAAAAAATTAAAAAAGAAAACGCACACACATTCGGTTTGTGTGTTATCCACTGAGAGTGTAAAAGACAAAAGACATGGCATAGTCAGTGGAATGGCCACACGCTTTCGCCTAACACACTTTGGAATGTAGAAAGTGTCCTTCAATTTTTTACCACTTGTCAGTTGTGCTCGTCATAAAGTCACGTCCCTCAATACGAAGTTTGTTGTATATTGCCACGCGCGTTTCTTATTAAAGACGATAGTCTTTCTTGGGATACCTAAACGGAGAAATTTTGGTCTGTCTGTCTGTCTGTCTCTCTGTTTGTCGGCACGTCGCACGATTCAGCGGCTGGCCAAAGTTTGACTGCTTTCTGAACGCCCAGCCTTGATCAGTCGTTTTTGTGCATACTTGTGAACATTGTCGACCAAAAAGCAAATATTACACTATCTGAGGCGCAACAACAATACGGAAGTATTAAGAAGATGGTGTTCTTTTATAGAAAATACATAGATACTTAATTCTGAAGACCCTAGTGTTTCTTAGGCTGCGCTGAAAATGCGGGCTGCCTTGCAAAAGCGAACCGTCGTCTATCTCCGAGGTCGCGCGAAGTGCCGCGTGTTTCATCCGACGCGCGATAGCTGGCGCAGTCTGCCCTCGTCGCTGCAAACAAGAGAATCTCTTTTCGTGGTCGCTCTGCGCGCCTTCTCAGCTTTTTACACGCTGCCAAAAACACCGCGCCTTGCGGCGAGAAGACAGCTTGGTCATGCCAGGACGGAAATGGTCGAGAACAGCATCACAGGTGGCCGCGGATGAGACCGGCAGAAGACTATCGTCTTTCGATGACATTTGCAGCGAAGCACGCAGATACGCGGCCAATTTTTTTCACTTTGCTCTATTCGGTTCTTCGCCCTCAAAGTCTGTCAGCAATGCTCAGCGCAAACCGCGCCTGACTGTTCTAGAAGCTTCGCGATTACTGTAGATCGTTTTGTTAAGATTGCGCGCAAGACGCGAACACTCGAGCTTATTCCAGAGCTTGTGCGACAACGAGTGATAAGACTGGAATATTCTATGACGCACGTATAAATGCCGACGCGCTTCACCGCTTGCCAGTTGATCGACGGCCGACGCTCTGCTCGCCGCTATCAGTGCCAGCGTGTATTGCTGTAATCTTACTTTCTGTTTACCGGCCACAAGTTCGGCCTAATAAACAGTTTCATCTTGGACACGTCGCCTGCTGCCTTCGTCGGCGTCACACCCACGTGACATCTGGTGGAGGTGCTGCTTCGTTCATGTACCGGACACCCCCCGTCAAGCCGTGAACCCAGCCCCACTCGCGAGGGAGACGTCGACACCAACCACGACCAGCGAGTTAGCCGTAGGCAGCCAGGTCTACATCCGGAGTACGGTCCTCTACCTGACAAGACTCGGAAGACCAAGGCCATGACCTCGACTGCGGCAACGATGACCGCCGCTGCGCCACAGCCAGCGATCGTAATGCAGCAGCCAAGGGAGCCACCGACTTTCCGTGGATCATCGTTTGAAGACCCTGAGACCTGGCTGGAGACTTACGACCGAGTGGCCACCCTAAACCACTGGGACCGGGAAGAGAAGCTGCGTCGCGTCTACTTCTACCTGGAAGACGCGGCAAGGACCTGGTTCGAGAATCGGGAGTCTGCGCTTCAAACCTGGGATCTTTTCCGCGGCACATTCCTGGACACGTTCAGGAGCATCGCCCGCAAGGAAAGAGCCTCGACGTTGCTGGAGACGAGGGTGCAACTCCCGAACGAAAGAGTGGCCATCTTCGCTGAAGAATTGACGCGACTCTTCCGACACGCTGACCTCGACATGCCTGAGGAGAAGAAAGTCCGTTTTCTCATGCGAGGAGTCAAGCAAGAACTCTTCGCCGGGATGATGCGGAACCCACCAAAGACCGTCCAGGAATTCTTGTCGGAAGCAACAGCGATCGAGAAGACGCTGGAAATGCGAACCCGCCAGTACGATCGCCGAACGATGCAAGACAGCCCAGGAGTTCATGCTCTCGGCTCCGACGACCTGCGCGAAACGATACGGGCGATCGTGCGGGAGGAACTGCGCAAGCTGTTACCCTCATCAATGCCGCAAGTGGACTCGATCGCCGACATCGTTCGCGAAGAGATCCAGCAATCGATCTGCACCCCCCAACCGCCACAGCCGCAAGCCATGAGCTACGCTGCTGCCGCCCGACGCTACGCTCCGCCTCCACGTCCACGTCTGGAGGCCGCACCACCCCATTTCCGCCGCCAGACACCGCCGTCCCCACGACCGACTCCATACCGCTCACCTGCCAGCGAGCACTACTCCCCAAGAAAAACCGACATCTGGCGAGCCCCTGACAACCGCCCGCTCTGCTACCACTGCGGGGAAGCTGGACATACCTACCGCCGCTGCCAGTACCGCCAGATGGGCCTACGCGGCTTCGCCGTCAACGCACCGCCCCCACAGCACGGCGAGCGCCCACGCGACATCGCCGACTACTTGACCACCACTGAGCGGGCACCTCGACGTTCATCGCGTTCGCCATCGCCTGGACCCTACCGGTCCCCTAATCGACGACAGCAGTACAGCAGCCTCAACCGGGGCCGTTCCGTGAGCCCATATCCGGAAAACTAAGGGCAGCAACCGATGGAGGTGCGGTTGCTGTACGACGAACTGCCGAAGACCCTCCGCCGACGCCGACGACGACGCCGCGACGATACCTGAAGAACAAAGCAAGAGAGAGCCCTGAAGTCGAAACTTCGCGGCCGGAAGAAGACCTGACGACGCCACGTGGAAGCAGCGGAGCAAACCGCCGCAGCCGTGATCCGACGCCGCGACCCAACCGTAACGCACGACGACGAACCAGCGACCTCGACGTAATATTCGACGGCCACAACGTCACCGCTCTCGTCGACACTGGAGCCGACTATTCCGTCGTCAGTGGACCTTTTGCGACGAAGTTGAAGAAAGTGAAGACTGCTTGGCAAGGCCCTGAAATCCGGACCGCTGGGGGTCATCTAATAACGCCGGCCGGTGTTTGCACAGCAAGAGTCACCATCAATAACCGGACTTATCCCGCCAGCTTTCTCATTCTGCAGCACTGCTCCAGGGATGTGATACTGGGAATGGACTTCCTAAGTCAACACGGCGCCGTGATCGACCTGAGGTCTGAGTCGATAACACTGACTTCAGACGAAGCGTTGCCGCCCCACACGACGCCGGAGAATCATGCCTTGAATGTAATTGAAGAGCAGGTCACCGTTCCGCCCCTCTCCAGCGTCGTCATTTCCGTCGGCACCGAAATACCCGCTGACATTGAAGGCGTCATCGAGGGCGATCAGCATCTGCTTGTGAAACATCAGATTTGCGTCGCAAGAGGCATCGCCGAGTTGCGCGATGGCAAAGCAAAGGTACTTCTGACAAACTTCAGCCACGAATATAGGCACCTTAACATTGGCACGTCGGTCGCCCACATCGAGAAATTCGTGGACACCAGCCATGCTTTCGCCCTCTCCGATGCTACCGAACCTGCTTCGACGAATCGAGGTCCCAAACCAGATTTCGACGTCAACCCTAACCTTCCAAAGATCAAGCAAGACCAGCTAAAGGCCCTGCTCCTGCGATTCAAAGACTGCTTCTCGGCGTCGTCAAGAATTCGACAGACCCCAGTCGCGAAACATCGGATCATTACAGAAGAAAGTGCTCGACCAGTTCGACAGAGCCCGTACCGAGTATCGAAGCGCGAACGCGAGGCCGTGAAGAAGCAAGTCGACGAAATGCTACGCGACGACATAATCCAGCCGTCCAAGAGTCCCTGGGCGTCTTCCGTGGTTTTGGTGAAGAAGAAGGACGGCACGCTATGTTTCTGCGTCGACTATCGTCGCCTGAACAAGATCACTAAGAAGGACGTGTACCCCCCTCCCACGGATAGACGACACCCTGGATCGACTCCACAACGCAAAGTACTTTTCGTCGATGGACCTCAAGACAGGCTACTGGCAAATCGAAGTCGACGAGAGAGACCGAGAAAAGACTGCTTTCATAACTCCAGACGGCCTGTTCGAGTTCAAGGTCATGCCTTTTGGTCTTTGCTCGGCACCCGCGACCTTCCAACGCGTTATGGATACCGTACTGGCCGGCTTGTAGTGGCAGACTTGTCTTGTGTACTTGGACGACGTCGTTGTGTTTTCTTCAAACTTCGACGAACACCTGCGGCGCCTTGAGGCTGTACTTCAAGCAATCAAGACCTCCGGACTTACCCTGAAGTCACAAAAGTGCCGCTTCGCCTACGAGGAACTCTTGTTCTCGGGCCACGTGATAAACAAGTCCGGAGTACGCCCTGACCCTCAGAAGACAGCCGCCATCGCTACATTCCCGCCACCCGCCGACAAGAAGGCCGTGCGTCGATTTCTCGGCCTGTGCGCCTACTACAGGCGGTTCGTCAAAAACTTTGCCCGCATCGCCGAACCACTCACTAACCTTACGAGGGCCGACGTCGAGTTCAAATGGGAAACGCCGCAGGAGGAAGCATTTCAAGACTTAAAACGACGCCTGCAAACGCCTCCGTTACTTGCGCATTTTGACGATCGCGCCGAAACAGAAGTGCACACCGACGCAAGCAGTGTGGGACTCGGCGCCGTCCTTGTGCAGAGGACGGATGGACTGGAAAGGGTTATCAGTTATGCTAGCCGGTCGCTATCCAAGGCAGAGGCCAACTATTCCACAACTGAAAAGGAGTGCCTCGCCATCATCTGGGCTACGTCAAAGTTTCGCCCTTACCTTTACGGAAGGCCCTTCAAAGTTGTGAGCGACCACCACGCCTTGTGTTGGCTAGCTAACCTGAAGGACCCTTCAGGTCGTCTCGCAAGATGGAGTCTGAGACTTCAAGAATTCGACGTTACCGTCGTTTACAAGTCCGGACGAAAACACTCTGACGCCGACTGCTTATCTCGCAAGACGACCAGGAGGACGACTTCTTGGGAACCATAAGCGCCGACGACTTCGCCGAACGACAGCGAGCCGACCCGGAACTCAAGGGCCTTATGGAGTACCTCGAAGGCAAGACCGCCATTGTTCCGAAGGCATTCAAGCGAGGACTCACGTCGTTTGTCTTACGAAACGGCATTCTCATAAAGAAGAATTTCTCGCCCCTTCGAGCCAACTACCTTCTCATAGTGCCTTCAGAATTGCGACCAGAAGTCCTCCAGGCACTGCACGACGACCCGATGGCTGGACACCTCGGACTTACCCGCACGCTCGCAAGAGTAGAAGAAAAGTACTACTGGCCGCGCCTTGCCGCCGACGTCGCCCACTACGTAAGGACGTGCCGAGACTGTCAGCGACGGAAGACACCGCCAGCAAGACCAGCAGGCTTCCTTCACCCGATCGAGCCTCCTCGGCGACCGTTCCAGCAGATCGGCATGGACCTCCTGGGGCCGTTCCCAACGTCGACTTGCGGAAATAAATGGATCGTCGTAGCTACCGACTACCTCACCCGCTACGCCGAAACAAAAGCCCTGCCCAAGGGCAGTGCCGCCGAGGTAGCCAAGTTCTTCGTTGAGAACATCGTCCTTCGACACGGCGCCCCAGAGGTTCTCATCACCGACAGAGGTACGGCGTTTACGGCTGACCTAACTCAGGCGATCTTGGGATACAGCCACACAAGCCACCGCCGGACCACCGCGTACCACCCACAGACCAATGGCCTGACCGAGCGTCTAAATAAGACTATCGCCGACATGCTGGCCATGTACGTCGACGTCGAACACAAGACGTGGGACGCCATCCTTCCGTACGTGACCTTCGCATACAACACGGCCGTGCAGGAGACGACACAGATGACGCCCTACAAGTTGGTCTACGGAAGGAACCCGGCAACGACGCTCGACGCCATGCTGCCCAACGTCGCAGATGAAGAAAACCTCGACGTCACCGTCTACCTACAGCGCGCCGAAGAAGCCCGACAACTCGCCCGCCAGCGCATCAAGAATCAGCAGACAACCGACAGCCGCCGTTACAATCTTCGACGACGCTTTGTGGAATACCAGCCCGGCGACCGCGTTTGGGTGTGGACCCCGATACGCCGACGCGGACTCAGTGAAAAACTTCTTCGGCGATACTTCGGGCCATACAAGGTGCTTCGACGTCTCGGTGCTCTGGACTACGAGGTCGTTCCGGACGGCATTACTAACTACCCAACGGCGTCGTGCGCGACCTGAAGTCGTCCATGTCGTGCGCCTCAAGCCGTATTACGCGCGTTAGCGGACCTGAGGACTTGACTTATTGCTTTATTGTTGTACTTTCTTTTTTTGTTGTTGTGACTTATTGTTGCATGCATTTTTTTTCCCCATGTTCTGTTTTAAGCATCGGGACGATGCTTTTTCAGAGGGGGGGCATTGCCACGCGCGTTTCTTATTTTCACTTTGCTCTATTCGGTTCTTCGCCCTCAAAGTCTGTCAGCAATGCTCAGCGCAAACCGCGCCTGACTGTTCTAGAAGCTTCGCGATTACTGTAGATCGTTTTGTTAAGATTGCGCGCAAGACGCGAACACTCGAGCTTATTCCAGAGCTTGTGCGACAACGAGTGATAAGACTGGAATATTCTATGACGCACGTATAAATGCCGACGCGCTTCACCGCTTGCCAGTTGATCGACGGCCGACGCTCTGCTCGCCGCTATCAGTGCCAGCGTGTATTGCTGTAATCTTACTTTCTGTTTACCGGCCACAAGTTCGGCCTAATAAACAGTTTCATCTTGGACACGTCGCCTGCTGCCTTCGTCGGCGTCACACCCACGTGACAATATCAAGCTAGCGAAACGGCCACGAGAGTGTCATGAGCGTGGCATGCAAGTCAAGTTGCACATGACAGGTCATGATTTTCATATTACCACGTGTCATTTATGCTCGTCATACAGTCACGTCCCTTAATACCAAACTTGGTGTATATCAAGCTAGCGAAGGTATGTTGCCTACCTTAAAAACGATGATTTTTTCAAAAAAGTTGAATTTTATTTTTAAGCATTTTAATAATCTGGAGACATTCAGAATTGTGCTACTGCAGAAATTACGTCTTTATCTTGTTTGGTTCAAAAGTTACGTTGTTTTTTACAACTGCCGGCAGACCTCCCTGAAACCTAAACTGACGCGCGACTTGAAGTACACTGATTTTTATGGAGACGGCGACTCGAAAAGCCATGCAGCTGTCAAAGATGTGTATGGAACTGAATCTGTGCACAAACTTGAGTGCATTGGGCGCGTTCAAAAGCGCGTGGGATGCCGACTGAGAAAATTGAAAAAGACTACTCATGGACTAAGAGGCAAAGGGAAGTTCACGGATGTCATGATCGATCGATTGCAAAACTATTATAGCATTGCAATCAGGGCCAATGTGGTCAACCTCCAAGCAATGAAGCAGGCCACACTATCAAGTCTGTTTCATTGCAGTTGAACTGACGCAACTCTTAGGCACGGCCTGTGTCCTTTAGGAGTGAAAAGCTGGTGTGCCTACAACCGAGTAAAAGCTTTAGGCACAGGACATTACAAGCATAGCGGAGGCTTTTCGAATGACATACTCAACAAAGTGAAGCCGGTGTATGCAGACCTGTGTTCAGAAGAACTTTTGAAGAAATGTCTTCACGGAAAAACGCAAAACGCGAACGAGTGCTTCAATGGGATGCTGTGGCAGCGCGTCCCGAAAGATGCCTATGTAGGCCTGCGCACTGTTTTGTTTGGCCTATACGACTGTGTATGTCACTTCAACAATGGAAATAGTGGCACGCTAGGCATCTTAAGGCAGGCTGGTGTCGACCCTGGCTACTATACCACAGTAGCTTGCCTCAGCAGGGACCGAGCACGCTTAAGGAGCGCCAAACGCCAGTCAACGGGCGACCAAAAACAAGCCCGAAAAAAAAAACAACGAGCCGCTAAACGTTCTCACAGGGAACTTGTAGCAGCTAAGGAGAGACCCAGCTACGAGCCTGGCGGTTTTTAGCCTTCCACGATTATCTAATGATGTGTATAGCACGTTTCGAAAACTTTATTGTTGATTTTCTCAAAACTCCATTTTCATTTGTTTTTTGTTGCGCCAAAGGTCGTAACTTAAGAATAAACCAATACATTTCTTTGAAACTTGCCATGCTTATTTCTTGAACACCATTCTGTGCAATGAACTAGGATAATTGAAATCCATGCACAAGTTTTGATGTTATAAGACTTCGACTGAAATGCGACCGCCTGAAATTATGAAATTTTTTGGTTTTTCGGCTATGAAAAACCTAATTTTGTAGATAGTGCAAATATTCTAGTTCATTGCACAGCCTGCATATATAGCTATACTGCTGCCAAGCCATTTTTGTTTAGTATCAAAAGATCATGACTTATGACCATTTGCGTGATGGTCATATTTTGGGTAATTTCAGTAATTAAATGGTGATCAGATTTCAATTTTTTGGTCTAACATAATTGAAGGGTCTTTTTAAACAGCCTTTCTTATGGCAAACACAAAGCAATCAGTTTAGAATAAAAATTTAAAAAGTTTTCCAAAAAGGAGGCAACATACCTTAATACCAAACTTGGTGTATATCAAGCTAGCGAAACGGCCACGAGAGTGTCATGAGCGTGGCATGCAAGTCATGTTGCACATGACATGTCATGATTTCCATAATACCACTTGGCATTTATGTTCGTCATACAGTCACGTCACGCAATACCAAATTCGGTGTATATCAAGCTAGCGAAACGGCCGTCAGCGCGCCATGAGCGTGGCATGTAAATCATGTTGTACATTACATGCAGGTCGTGATTGTCATATTACCACCGGTCATTTATGTTGGTCATGCAGAAATGTCTCATAGAACGAATTTTTGGATATATCAAGTTAAGAAAACGGCCTCAGGAGCACTATGGTCATGGCGTGTAAATCATAGTGTTCATGATAAGTTAGTCATGATTTTCATGACATGACCAGTCATTCCTGTTTGTCATACAGTCATGTTATTCCATACCAATTTTGGTATGAATCTCATTAACGATACGGCCAGGAGAGCACAAAGTCGTAGGCGGCTAGATAGATAGATAGATAGATAGATAGATAGATAGATAGATAGATAGATAGATAGATAGATAGATAGATAGATAGATAGATAGATAGATAGATAGATAGATAGATAGATAGATAGATAGATAGATACGCTCAAAGTCGCCGAAGTTCGCTAAGATATGCTTCGCATTTAAAATGGACATGGGCCGGGCACGTAGCGCGTAGGCAGGATAACTGCTGGCCATTGAGGGTGACTGACTGGATTCCAAGAGAAGGCGAACGCGTGAGGGGGGTGACAGAAAATTTGATGTGCAGATGAGATCAAAAGCTCTTTAGAATAGGGACACAAACGACTATGTAAGTTTTGAAACCGTTGGCGGCGTCGGCGCTTAGATTCGGCCGCTCTAGCGCGTACGGTAGGATCCCGTCGGCGTAGCCGCTCTAGCTATGCTCGTCGTGCTTTAACCGCAGGATCCTGTTGGCGGGCTTGTCTTGCTGCCGCTGCTTTGACTTTGCGTTCCTCATCCTTGCCAGGCTGTTTATCGTTTTCATCATCACGTTTACGTTTGTGAAGACGACAATCCATGTTCTGTCTCAAGTGGGTCCCTATTTTTATATATGTAGAAACATGGTTTTCGATTGAATTTTACTGTCGTTTATGAACGCGCTTTGTTTTTGCGCCGTGCGCTTTTTTTTTTTTAGCGCAACGCATGCCGAACGCCGCGCGTCTTATTTTCTTTTCTTCTTCTTTCTTCTTTTTCTATTTTTTTACGCTTTTCGCATCGTGCAGACGCCACCCGCGTTCCAGCGCTCATAAAGCTCATTAATCCTCCCGCGTGAGCGGGAGACGCCAGAGCTGGCACCGTGCGAGGGAGCTTCAACGGCGACGGCAGGGTGTAGGGACTAAGTAGCTTCGCTCCTAAAAGTCTGCAGGTATAACGTGGCAGCCAAGACCGGGTTGATAGGCGAAACGTGGGAGAGGCCTTTGCCTTCCAATGGGCGTAGTGAGGCTAATGATGACGATGACTCGCGGTGACCGGCTGCGTCCGTCCGTGCCCTGGATGCTAGCATACCCTACATCGAAGAGTCTCCCCGCACTTGCATTAGCTTCTCTTTAGGTTTTGTCAGCACATATAGTTTGGGATGGTACCAACCACAGCATGAAGCGCCACCCTTTAAACGTCTTTAGATGTGCTTAATATCCTTCAAGCTAACGTCTCCAAATGCAAAGTATGAAGCGCACATTTCCTAAAGATAGTGATCGAAAAAATCAAAAGCTTCAACAGAAGGCACTTCGATAGATCCCAGCCCGTGATAAACACAGGGGCCGCATGTTTCAGCTTCACTGGTTAATCATCTGAACGATCACGGCCGCTGGATAAAAAAGAATCAAGCGGCCGTGGTACGATATGCTTGAGCGGTGAGCGTACTACACTCAGCAATCAGGTGATGGCACAGCGGTGCATGCGGCAACGCTCCTTCGTCAGACGTCTCGTTACGGCAGTCGAGTTAAGGCCGAGACAGACGGTACGATTTTTCATGCGATGCGGCGTCCGGCGCGGCGACGCGGCCGCCGGAGTGGTGACGTTTCGTGACGTTTCATCGCATCGGATCGCCGCATCGCATGGCCGGCGTGCATCAAACCGGGCAGATATTTTCGTCGCCGCGTCGGATGGTCGCATGGCCGCAGCCAATGACAGCTCGGGAGACGCGTGTCGTCCCGCCGCTGGTGGCGCCATCTTCCTGAGAGCGGCGACCGTAGCCAAGGCAGCCAAGGCGAGTCGATGGAGTCGGGCCGGGCCTCGGAGCATTCGCCGACGTTGCCGCTCGCGGCGGCGTGATAAACATGGAGTACATTTCACGTGTGACGTGAAAGATTTCCGGATTGAATAAAGTGATGTTTCAACTGTGCCATTTCTGCAAGACAACGCCCGTTTCGATACCACTAGTGAGATCGCGAGCAGCGATGCAAGCCCATTTCGCAGGTAAACACAGCGGCACCGGCGTCTCGGCGAGCCGTCGCGCTTCGCTTCCACCTTTGCTCTTCACATCGATGACGTCGAGGAAGTTTATAACGTATGCTAACGCATTACGTACGAGTGCAAAGCTTAATCGTGTTGGCAAAAACAAGCGCTCTACGACGAGCTCGCGTGTGATTGCGAACGGCGCAGGCGACAGCCGGCGCCCGCCATGCTAGGCCTACCCATCGGAGCCGTGAGTGACGGGGTGCTGTTGCCGCTGTTGCGACGTGCTTGTCGTGCACGAAGGCGTGGTTTTATTCATTATTTTCTTATAGAACGAAGCGTGGCTGTGCAAATTTGTTTGTTTTGTGCTTCATTACGAGGATACGAAGTTTTCCGAATGCGCAAGGCGAGGCGCCGTATGTGGGTGGAGCCTGCCGCTGATTGCCCGTTCGCCCCATGTGTCCCGAAACGTCGTACGCCGCTTGCCGGGTCATCCGACGCCGCACGTCGCATAGCATGGAAAATCGTACCGTCTGTCTCGCGCTTTACTCGGATGGCACCCACGCGCACGCGTCTCCCTTGTAGCCCGGCTACAATCCACCCATTCATGAACAAAGGGAGACGCGCGCATTGCGTTCCATTCTGACCGACCCCATCTCAATGGGCTCAGGCTTTCGCCGAACACACTTTGGAATTTACTAAGTGTCCTTCAATTTTTTTGCGCGTAACTGTGCTACGTTGCGCTTGCGTCAGGGTGATAGCGGCTCAGCGTTATTAATGCGATAGCGTTAAAGAGCTCGTTTCGCAGAATTTCCAGTGTCGGTGTTGGCGTCGTTGGTTGTAAGCGAAAAATCATCGTTGTCCCTCAGCAAAAATTCTACATAAGTGTAATTATATAATAAAAAAAATGTTCAGTCCCAGAGGGAATCTGCCTTCTGCGTGGGAAGCAGGTGTTCGACGACGGAACTACCCCTCTACAAGAAAGTTCTGCAGATCCCACATACCTTCAGAATCGATGTTATGCGAAGCATGCGGAGGGAAGGTGACTGTGTTGTAACTTTTTATTGAAAGAAACGTTACGAAATGACGCTAAAGATATGTACAAATGTTGTAAGCATAGACATATGTTCAACAGTCGCATATGTTTTATATAACCATGTTGTTTACAGTTGTGTAACGATGCCAACATCCACATGGGTATTAGAAACACCAGAAGTGGTAAGCTGATATGTATCTTGTGCTCCTGAGAATGGTGGCAGTGCTACATAAGTCATATTAACTGCAGTTGATACTTAACTACAATTGATGTTAACCCGACGTGACGGCTGTATCATAGGAGTACATATGTAACGTTTACAAAATTAGATAGCTAGCACTGCAACCACAATAGCCGTGTCTCGCAATAGCCCTGACCGCCGCCGAGTCCCAAGGGATTCCGGCCGACGGCTAGGGGGATGAACGGGGGCAGAGGCCAAAGCCTCCTCCCCCGTCATTCTCGACGGGTGCAAATAAATGTTATTTCTCTCTCTCTTCACGAACATTAGGGTCTTTTTTCAAAAGCAGTTCCGACACCTGGGGTGGCTCTGTGCTAGAATACTTGATTGTCACGCAGAATTCATGGGTTCAATTCGTGCTGGGACTCTGACATTTATTCTTTCTATTCGTCGGGTCAACGCAAAATTACAAATGTCTGTTCTCATTGTTCCTGGGTAGCTATAAACTGTCAATCACCTGTGGCACATACCCGCATACCGTGGCCCGTAGCATACGGGTATGTGCCACACGTGCCTGGAGGGAAGCGTTTGACGACGTACGCGACAGGATTGTCACGTTATTCATGTCATGACCAGCGAGTCATATTCGTCAAACCATCTTACCCTCCTAACTAATTTTGGTCTACCCCAAGTTAAGGGGGTCATCATGAGAGCACCCAGACGTACGCTAGATAGATAGATAGATAGATAGATAGATAGATAGATAGATAGATAGATAGATAGATAGATAGATAGATAGATAGATAGATAGATAGATAGATAGATAGATAGATAGATAGATAGATAGATAGATAGATAGATAGATAGATAGATAGATAGATAGATAGATAGATAGATAGATAGATAGATAGATAGATAGAAATGCTCAAAGTACCTGCAGTACGCAAAGAAATGCTTCGCATTTGACATGCTTCGTAAAAGGCTATCACAATGTCATGTAGTGGATGGAGTCTCTTTTAACACATGTAATATTGCATGGCAGAATTGTAGATTCGCACGACGCGTCAGAACATTGTTAATTGCGCAACGAGTGGGTGGTCGAAAGCTGCCCAGCCAACACAAAGTGCGCAGCTACGCAGGTGCACGTGGTACCTCATGGACGCGTAGTCGGTACTTCGCCAATTGGCAAAAGTAAGAATTATGCCACAGTGGGCACTTCACAACTGTGCTCGAATGGGGAATTCAAGGATAGTTTGAAACGGCCAATGTTCCGCGCACGAACGCTCCTTTCCTTGCGGCACGGTTGAAGGCGGTGCGCCCTGGGCCCGATTACGATATGGCGTTCAACTCTCGCAAGCGTAGCTCGAGCGCCCTCCAACTTTTATGGCTCTTCAGAAACGAACAGCAAAGGCTTCTGGGTTCTACACGACCTGACGCAGCAATTTCGGCTACGAGAGAGACGACAGGACGTGTCGCGGCTATTATTCTCTTTCCCCAGTATTGGGTACGTACATTCTGCGATGGTATATTGCTTTTAGGAAAAATGTCCCAAAGTATTTCGTTCATTTATCTGCTCACGCGTCGTCCCGCGGCCTAATTATCCGTTTCTTCGCCAAGGGCCACCGCTAACCGGCGTTTAACTAATTTGTCGTCGACGGTGAGTTTAGCGAGATCGCCTAAATTATGCGCGATACCAACATTGATCGAGGAACGGGAGCGACGGCTGTTTAATATTCGCATTTCTGGTATTCCTCTCTTTTACATTAGCCAAACTCGAAGCCTTTCGAAAAGGTCACGTTTCCTCAAGTTATGCTCGATGAAACGCGAACTCGCCCACTTCCTCACAACGCAGTGAGCGATGTTTTAAATATGCTAGGAAATATTTTCTGTGCGTTTGATGTACAGACATGCATACTTTGGAAATGAGCCATTTGTTATTTAATTCGATACATCCGCCGTTTTCTGTCCTTGCCTACTCCGCTGAAAATTCAGTCGCTTTCCTCGCTGTGTGCAGTCGACGCCTGAATACAACAGAGTTTTGGAGACTTGTCCAACTATGTAGTTAACGTGGTGGTTCCACGTCAGGTGTGAAGAAACGTCAACGCCTAGATAACGAACTCTGCAAGGATAGAGGTGCGGGCTCATAGGTACAGCACTTGCTCTGTACCTTCTTTTTCTGCGTCACGTCCTGTTTTGCGCGGTTGCTATCAACGCCTGGGTATTTCATTCGGGCCACTTCTTTCAATAGCCACGTTAATAATAGTGTCAGAATAAGTCTGCGGCACTCTGTACGAGCCCACCTCAGTTTTGCACTATCTTCATTCTTATCGGCCCGATTGCTATCACCAACAATCGTGATCAATGACGTGCCCTACTCGCACGCTTCCGACGCTCCACGAAACTGTGTCAACGCACAAAGAAGTTTGGCTTCCACAGGAACCGAAGTAACAGGCTTGGTTTAGCGCCAACTAGGCGTAAGGATGACTGGCCCCGGTAATCTCGCCTGGTACGCGGAAGCGGTCAGCCGAACGAACCAGATACAAGGGCATCGTTGAGGGAAAAAAAAAGCCGGACTGTAGCGTAATCTATCTTCCTGGTCGACCATGTCAGTAATGCTAGCTTTTCGTGATGGAGCGTTTTGACCCAGATACGGCACGAGGAAGCGTTGGGGACTCAAGCGGGAAACTGATACGGACAGGCGTCATGAAGGGGAGATCGACCGAACGTAATTGTCCGCGTGTCCGACGGGTCGGAAGAGCAACTGCCGAAGTGTGAGCATACCGCCGCGGTGGGGCTACGGTGCCAGGCTGCTGACCGCGAAAGTCGCGGGGTCGATCCCTTAGTCGGCGGTCGCATTTCGACGCAGGCGAAATTGTAGAGGCCCGCCAACATTAAAATCTCAGCGTACGTTAAGTAACAAAATGGTCGACATTCCTGGAGCCCTCCACTACGGCGTGCTTCGCAACCATGACGTAGTTACAAGTGCAAGATATTGTTGAACGGCTTTTTATTTTTGGGTGTATGCTATTGTGATAAGAATTTAGCCTATTTCAAGTGCGCGGCCAAGTGCACGAGTGTAGAATGGGACGACAATGAAGAAGACGCCGATGAGCGGGGCTCGCGGGGGGACAGTCGGCCATGGCGCTAGCCTGAGCTGTCTGGGCGCATCTCCGGCGTCAGCAGTGCTCGTGTTCTTGGACTTCCCAAGGCTCGTGTTCCTGGGTGAAGTGCCTCCTCGGCGACCCCGTGTTCCGGTGCCGCCAAGCTGTGTCCTTGGTCGGTACTGTTCTGGGTAACGGACCAGACCATTCCAGCGCCAGGCCTTAGACCTGACGTACGCCTGGATCTTCTGGGTCAGCGTCGTCATGCCGAGCGACGTGCCGGGACGGTGTGAGTGTGTGTCGTCGCTGCGCCGATAGACACTACGGAATAGACGCTAGGCCCGAGTGTGTTTTATGTGTTTGTGCTTGTGTAACGTGTCCGTCAGCCGCGTCCCGTGTCAAGATTAAAGCCTTCTGTGTGTTCGTCGAGCCATTCTTGTGTGTGAGAGGCCTGAGCCCACAACATCATCACAATTGGCGAGCCTGCCAGGATTGGCTGTTAACATTCTATAAGCCAATGCTCAGACGATGCGAGGATGACTGTAGGCGTTAGAGAAGTTGCTTTGTTTCCTGGATGAAAAGTATGAAGTATCGTTCTGAGTGCAACCGGTTGGGCCTGCAAGTGATTAGTTATTGAGCAGTGAGTAGTGCAGTCATTGGTCATGCCGACACTAATGGTAAATATAAGTACTATGTTCAGGAAACAACCTGTTTACCAAAGTGGCGGAGGTATAGTAACCGCGGAAGCTACGGTCTTCCAGTGTACCGCGCTAGTAGAGGAAGGGTTGCGTGCAACGTACTGACTGCAGCTGTCTTTGCTATAGGTAAGGTAACTTCATCGCAGAAAAGTCGAACCAGAAGTACCAGTTGTGCCGGTGACGAATACACTGAAATGGGCTACGATCTCATGAAAGACAACACTGCATGACTCATCGCAGTTTAACGGGAGTCACTAGATGTTGTTGCTCCGTGAAGTTTTAGTACCATCATAGGCGTGCGCAGGGTTCCCCTTCAGGGGGGGGGGCAAGGGGGGTGAAGGTTCATCGCAGCGTCCCCCCCCCCCTCCCTATTAAGTCAATGTATGGGGCAGACTTTGCTCCCCCCTCTCTTAGGTGACTAGGGGGGGGCGGCCGCCCCCTCTGCCCCCCCCTCGTGCGCACGCCTATGAGTACCATATAAGGTCTACTCATTGTATGTACATATTGTCACGTGGGTGTGACGTCGACGAAGGTAGCAGGCGACGTTTCCGAGATGAAACTGTTTATTAGGCCGAACTTGTGGCCGGTAAAGGGAGAGTAAGATTACAGCAATACACGCTGGCACTGATAGCGGCGAACAGAGCGTCGGCCGTCGATTAACTGATCATCGTTGGAGCGCGCCGGCTTTTATACATCACGCGTCGAACATTCTAGGCTTATCACTGGTCGTAGCACAAGCTCTGGAATAATCTTGAGTGTTCGCGTGCTGTGCGCGATGTTAAGAAAACGATCTACTACAAACGTGAAGCTTCTCGAACACTGAAGCGCGATCTGCGCCAAGCGTTGCTCACAGTCTTTGCGGGGTTAAACAAAGCACTTCAAACTAACACGCGTGGCAATGCCCCCCCCTCTGAAAAAGCATCGTCCCGATGCTTAAAACAGAACACGGGTGGGGGGCGCAATGCATGCAACAATAAATAACAGCAATAAAGAAAGTACAATAAACAATAAGCACAAGCGAGATAGTACAATAAACAATAAGCACAAGCAAAACAGTACAATAATGAAGCAAAAGTACAGTCCTCAGATTCACTAACGCGCGTAATATGGCTTGAGGCGCACGACATGGACGACTTCAGGTCGCGCACGGCGCCGCTGAGAGTTCGTAATGCCGTCAGGGACAACCTCGTAGTCGAGTGCGCCGAGGCGTCGAAGTACCCTGTACGGTCCGAAGTATCGTCGAAGAAGCTTCTCACTGAGTCCCCGTCGGCGTATTGGCGTCCACACCCATACGCGGTCACCGGGTTGGTATTCCGTGTGGCGTCGTCGGAAGGTTGTAGCGGCGACTGTCAGTCCTCTGCCGGTTTTTGATCCGTAGGCGGGCGAGCTGTTGTGCTTCTTCGGCGCGCTGTAGGTAGGTGGTCACGTCGATGTTTTCCTCGTCGGTCACGTTTGGTAACATGGCGTCGAGCGTCGTTGCCGGGCTCCGTCCGTAGACCAACTTGTATGGCGTCAATTGCGTCGTTTCTTGTACGGCCGTGTTGTACGCGAAGGTCACGTACGGAAGGATGGCGTCCCACGTCTTGTGTTCGACGTCGACGTACATGGCCAGCATGTCGGCAATGGTCTTATTTAGACGCTCGGTGAGGCCGTTGGTCTGTGGGTGGTACGCGGTGGTCCGGCGGTGGCTTGTGTGGCTGTATCCCAAGATCGCCTGAGTTAGGTCCGCGGTAAAGGCCGTACCTCTGTCAGTAATGAGGACCTCTGGGGCGCCATGACGCAGGACGATGTTCTCGACGAAGAACTTTGCTACCTCGGCGGCGCTGCCTTTGGGCAGGGCCCTCGTCTCGGCGTAGCGGGTGAGGTAGTCAGTAGCTACGACAATCCATTTGTTTCCGGAATTCGACGTCGGGAAGGGCCCCAGTAAGTCCATGCCGATTTGTTGGAACGGCCGGCGAGGTGGCTCGATGGGCTGCAGAAGTCCAGCTGGCCTAGTCGGAGGTGTCTTCCGTCGCTGACAATCTCGGCAAGTCTTTACGTAATGGCTGACGTCGGCAGTGAGGCGAGGCCAGTAATACCTTTCTTGTACCCTCGCTAGCGTACGGGAAAGTCCAAGGTGTCCAGCAGTCGGGTCGTCATGGAGAGCGTCCAGAACTTCTGGACGTAACGCGGAAGGTACTACGAGGAGGTAGTTGGCCCGAAGTGGCGAGAAGTTTTTCTTTAGGAGAACGCCGTTCCGCAAGAAAAACGACTCCAGTCCTCGTCTGAACACCTTTGGAACAACGGTGGCCTTGCCCTCGAGGTATTCCACAAGGCCCTTGAGTTCCGGATCGGCTCGCTGTCGTTCGGCGAAGTCATCAGCGCTTAAGGCTCCCAAGAAGTAGTCGTCGTCCTGGTCTTCCTGGGGTGGCGGCTCGACGGGGGGCGCGAGACAGGCAGTCGGCGTCAGAGTGCTTTCGTCCGGACTTGTAAACGACGGTAATGTCGAATTCTTGAAGTCTTAGACTCCATCTTGCGAGACGACCTGAAGGGTCCTTCAAGTTAGCTAGCCAACACAAGGCGTGGTGGTCGCTCACAACTTCGAAGGGCCTCCCGTAGAGATAGGGGCGGAACTTTGACGTAGCCCAGATGATGGCGAGGCACTCCTTTTCTGTTGTGGAATAGTTGGCCTCTGCCTTGGATAGCGACCGGCTAGCATAACTGATGACCCTTTCCAGTCCGTCCGTCCTCTGCACAAGGACGGCGCCGAGTCCCACGCTGCTTGCGTCGGTGTGCACTTCTGTTTCGGCGTGTTCGTCGAAATGCGCAAGTAACGGAGGCGTTTGCAGGCGTCGTTTTAGTTCTTGAAATGCTTCCTCTTGTGGCGTTTCCCACTTGAACTCGACGTCGGTTCTGGTCAGGTTAGTGAGTGGCTGGGCGATGCGGGCAAAATTTTTGACGAACCGCCTGTAATAGGCGCACAGGCCAAGAAATCGACGGACGGCCTTCTTGTCGGCGGGTGGCGGGAAAATGTAGCGATGGCGGCTGTCTTCTGAGGGTCGGGGCGTACTCCGGACTTGCTGATGACGTGACCCAAGAACAAGAGCTCCTCGTATGCGAAGCGGCACTTTTCAGGCTTCAAGGTGAGGCCGGAGGTCTTGATTGCTTCAAGTACTGCGGCAAGTCGCCGGAGGTGTTCGTCGAAGTTTGAAGCAAACACAATGACGTCGTCTAGGTACACCAGGCAAGTCTGCCACTTCAATCCTGCCAGTACTGTATCCATAACCCGTTGGAAAGTCGCAGGCGCCGAGCAAAGACCGAAGGGCATGACCTTGAACTCGAAGAGGCCGTCTGGTGTTATAAACGCGGTCTTCTCTCGGTCTCTCTCGTCGACTTCAATTTGCCAATAGCCGGTCTTGAGGTCCATCGACGAAAAGTACCTCGCGTTGTGGAGTCGATCCAGGGTGTCGTCAATCCGTGGTAGAGGGTACACGTCCTTCTTCGTTATTTTGTTCAGGCGGCGATAATCGACGCAGAAGCGTAGGGTTCCGTCCTTTTTCTTCACTAACACCACGGGTGACGCCCACGGGCTCTTTGAAGGCTGGATGATGTCGTCGCGTAGCATTTCGTCGACTTGGTTCTTTATGGCCTCGCGTTCCCGCGTTGAAACTCTGTACGGGCTCTGACGTAGTGGCCTGGCACTTTCGTCTGTTATGATGCGGTGTTGTGCGACTGGGGTCTGTCGAACTCTTGATGACGACGAAAAGCAGTCCTTGTATTGCAGGAGCAGGGTTTTCAGCTGTTCTTGTTTATGCGTCGGAAGGCTCGGATTGACGTCGAAAGTTAGTTGGTGAGCTTGGTTCGTCGTAGCATGTTCGGGAAACTCGGCGAGAGCGAGGGCGTCGCTGGCTTCCGCAATTTCTTCGATGTAGGCGACCGTCGTGCCTTTGCTCACATGCTTGTATTCGTTGCTGAAGTTCGTGAGCATCACTGTTGCTTTCCCTTCACGCAACTCGGCGATGCCTCTTGCGACGCAAATCTGACGGTTTACAAGCAGGTGCTGATCGCCCTCGATGACGCCTTTGAAGTCTGTGGGTTTTTCGGTGCCGACGGAAATGATGACGCTCGAGAGAGGCGGAATGGTGACGTGCTCTTCCATCACGTTCAGTGCAGGGTTCCCTGGCGTCGCGTGGGGCGGGAGCGCTTTTTCTGAGGTTAGTGTTATCGACTCAGACCTCACGTCGATGACGGCGCCGTGATCACTTAGGAAGTCCATTCCAAGTATCGCATCCCTGGAGCAGTGTTGTAGGATTACAAAGCTCGCAGGATACGTCCGGTTATTAATGGTGACTCTCGCCGTGCAGACTCCAATCGGCGTTATCAGGTGGCCTCCAGGCTTGTCCGGATTTCGGGTCCACTCCAAGCGGTTTTTACTTTCTTCAGCTTGGCGGCGAATGGCCCACTGACGACGGAATAGTCGGCCCCAGTGTCGACGAGAGCGGTGACGTTGTGGCCGTCGATGAGAACGTCGAGGTCGCTAGTCCGTCGCCTTGCGTTGCGGTTAGGTCGCGGCGTCGGATCACGGCTGCGTCGTTTTGTTGCGGTGCTTCCATGCTGCGTCGTCAGGTCTTGTTCGGTCCGCGAAGTTTCGTCGGCAGGGCTTCGTCTGCTTCGCGTCGTGTTCTGCAGGTCTCGTCGCGTTGTCGTCGTCGGCGGCCGCGGAGGATCTTCGGCATTTCGTCGTACAGCAACCGCACCTCCATCGGTTGCTGCCCTTAGTTTCCCGGAATACGGGCTAGGCGACCGGCCCCGGTTTCGGCCAGTGTACTGCCGGCGGTGCGGTGACATGTAGCGGCCGGGCGACGGCGAGCGGGAAGGTCGTCGTTCTCGCCACTGTGCTCCGGCGAGGTAGTCGTCGATGTCGCGAGGCCGTTCGCCTGGCTGCGGACGCGGCGCGTTCACGGCGAATCCGCGTAGCCCCATCTGTCTGTACTGGCATCGGCGGTACGTGTGGCCGGCTTCTCCGCAATGGTAGCAGAGTGGACGGTGGTCGGGGGGCTCGCCAGATGTCGGTCTTCCTCGGCGTGTACCGCTGGCCGGCAGGCGGGCGAGATGGCGGTGGTGGTGGCGGCGGCGGCGTCTGGCGACGGTAGTGCTGCTGTGCGGCGTCCTGACGGGGGCGTGGTGAGGGTGCGTAGCGTCGGGCTGCAGCAGCGTAACTCAAGGCCTGCGGCTGGGGCTGTGGTTGTTCGGGAATTCCCAACGCTTGCTGGACTTCGTCACGGAACAATGTCAGCGATTGAGTCCACTTGAGGCTGCGGCGAGGGTAAGAGCTTGCGCAGTTCCTCCCGAACGATCGCTCGGATCGTTTCGCGTATGTCGTCGGAGCAGAGCGATTGAACGTCTGCGCACGCTGGCGTCGAGCGGCGATTGAATTGTCGGGTGCGCATCTCCAGCGTCTTTTCAATTGTCGTCGCTTCGGAGATGAATTCCTGGAGAGTGCTCGGTGGGTTCCGCATCAGACCCGCGAACAGCTCCTGCTTTACTCCTCGCATGAGGAAGCGAACTTTCTTCTCTTCCGGCATTTCGGGGTCGGCGTGGCGGAAGAGTCTGGTCATCTCTTCTGTGAAGAGCACCACGTTTTCATTTGGGAGCTGTGAGCGGGTTTCAAGCAGCGCTTCGGCCCTCTCCTTGCGGATGACGCTCGTGAAACTAGCAAGGAACCTGGTGCGAAATATGTCCCACGTTGTCGGGGTTCGCTCTTGGTTCTCGAACCAGGTACGAGCGGCGTCTTGCAAGGCGAAGTACACATGTCTAAGCTTGTCTTCGCTGGTCCAGGCGTTGAACGCGGCGACTCGGTCGTATGCCTCGAGCCAGCTTTCCGGGTCTTCAAGTGCTGAACCACGGAAGGTCGGTGGTTCCTTGGGTTGCCGCAGCAGGATGGGCGCGGACGGCACAGGGGCTGTCATCGTCGCTGCGGTCGAGGTCAGGGTCTTGGTCTGCCGGGTCTTTTCAGGTAGAAGCCCGTACTCTGGCGGTAGACCTAGTTGCCTGCGGCTTGTTCGCTGCTCGGGGTTGTCGTCGACGTCTTCTTCACGACTGGCGCTGGGTTCACGGCTTGACGGGGGCGTCCGGTACATGAAAGAAGCAGCACCTCCACCAGATGTCACGTGGGTGTGACGTCGACGAAGGTAGCAGGCGACGTTTCCGAGATGAAACTGTTTATTAGGCCGAACTTGTGGCCGGTAAAGGGAGAGTAAGATTACAGCAATACACGCTGGCACTGATAGCGGCGAACAGAGCGTCGGCCGTCGATTAACTGATCATCGTTGGAGCGCGCCGGCTTTTATACATCACGCGTCGAACATTCTAGGCTTATCACTGGTCGTAGCACAAGCTCTGGAAATAATCTTGAGTGTTCGCGTGCTGTGCGCGATGTTAAGAAAACGATCTACTACAAACGTGAAGCTTCTCGAACACTGAAGCGCGATCTGCGCCAAGCGTTGCTCACAGTCTTTGCGGGGTTAAACAAAGCACTTCAAACTAACACGCGTGGCAGTATTAAGTAGATAATCCTAGGACAATGCTAGTTTTTGGCCATTATCAGAATGGAATGGGTTCTTCCACACAGACGTGGGATATAGATCATATGGTGCAGGGAAATAAGTAAGCTGATTTGTGCAACGACCTCGCGAACGCTGAGAAGAAAGCAATCTTGGAAATAGATACGTAGCGATGAGGTAACTTCAGAAATAGCACCAGAATGTCATTACGTTAGCCTTACCTATTTTCTGTTGCGTCTGCCTTTTATATGTCAGGTAAACAACAGTCACAGCCGTTCGTATATAAGCGTCGCTATCATTTTATAACATATTTCTAGAATAGTGCTGTGTAGAAGAAAAGTGACCATGCTGTGATAACTCTTCGTGTGCTATATTAACGACCTCACCGGACAGTGTTCTCAGACTCTGTTGTAGCAACGTAACGGTCATTACAAAATCACTTGTTAACCTACTCTCAAGCAATAGCCACAAACACTGGCATTGCATTCGGTGTACAAACTCTTATTATTATATTATTATTATTATATCTGGGGTTTAACGTCCCAAAACCACGATATGATTATGAGAGACGCCGTAGTGGAGGGCTCCGGAAATTTTGACCATCTGGTGTTCTTTAACGTGCACTGACATCGCACAGTACACGGGCCTCTACCATTTCGCCTCCATCGAAATGCGACCGCCGCGGCCGGGATCGAACCCGCGACCTTCGGGTCAGCAGTCGAGCACCCTAACCGCTACACCACCGCGGCGGACACGGTGTACAAACTCTGTATACGATAAACGTGTAGACTTCTGTTCCGCATGTGGTTAGTGTGGTGTGTTTAGCTAGTTTCGATTGCACGGAGTTTCGGTTCCGGTTTCATGCAATGTATTTCCGCCCTTAGGGGGCACTTCCCTGTGTATATATGCGCGACACCGTGTAAAAAAAACTTCCCCATCTCCCGCTAAAGGGAACCATGTGTGGATGCGAAGCAGCGGGGAGATGGTTAGCTTGAGCGAGAGAAACGTCGCCGCTCCGTCATTTTTATGCAGCGGAACTACCGCGGTGCCCCCCAGCGGAGTATGCAGCTGTCGCACCACCTGTCGCGCGCCTCTCCGTAGAACATTCCTAGGGGGGAACCGTAGGATAGGAGAGAGAGAGGGGGACGCGTATGCGCTGTGGGACGCGGGAGCCGCTCCGTAGAGTAGAGGATTCCTGGAGTAGAGAAAGGGGGGTGAGCATAGGAGAGAGGGGGGAGAGGACGCGCATGCGCTGTGGGCATGTCGGACTGGGGCGCCGCTCCGTAGAGTAGAGGATTCCTACAGCAGAGAAAGGGGGGTGAGCGTAGGAGAGAGGGGGAGAGGACGCGCATGCGCTGTGGGACGCGGGCGCCGCTCCGTAAAGTAGAGGATTCCTAGAGTGGAGAAAGGGGGTGAGCGCAGGAGAGGAGATAGGGGGAGGGGACGCGCATCCGCTGTCGGGGTGTGGGACGCTCCGTAGAGTAGAGGATTCTGTTACGATCGGCCTTGGAAGCCGTCGCGGCAGTGGCCGCGGAGAACGCTCCTGTTTTTCTAAAGTTCCTCCCGGGTTCGCTGCCCTTCGGGGGGAGCAGGTCTAATCCCTTTTCCTGGAATGCCTACGAGCGTGCGGCGTGGTCAAGTGACCAGAAATTCCAGCGGCCGTGCCGCGAACAGCCCTTTGTGGCAAGATGCTGCCGGCGGAGGGGGGACGAGGCTGCTCGTCACATTCCAAGCAACGAGGAGACAAAGCCGAGGTCCAGTCCACAGAACACCTGCTGCGTGTTGTTGCCTGGCGGAGGATCTCCCTAACCAGCCGTGACATTCTTCGGCACGATAACAGAGACTCTACCCCCCCCCCCCGGCCGGAAGAATTCCGGGAACCAGCATCGGCCAAGATCTGCAAACGTGTGCAAAAGTTGGTACTGTGCGCAAAACCGTGGTGCTCTTGTCGTGACCGTGTTTGGTCATCGTTTCGACGGTGTCCTCTCCACGTGCACCTATTGGACGTCGGTCCCCAGTCTCGTGGGTGGAGCTACAAGGCCATCGAGAGCCGTATTGGCCAACGATGCGGACAATGCGCCCAGAGTTGGCAACGCGGCGACATAAAAGCCCAAGACATTTTTGTAACTTCGCTCTCAATCTGTCATCTTTCGTCATGTAAATAAACTTCTGTTAAGTTTTCCTCCCGAGTCGCTCACTGCCACGGCTCTCTGCTCCGGACATCGATGGGCCTGCGGTTCGACACCTTACGCTCGGCACCACGCTACCCGCTGGTCGGCTCAAGCAGCAGGCCAGTCGCAACAATTCCTAGAGGAGATAAAGGCGGTGAGCTTAGGACAGGAGTGAGAGGGGGGAGGGGACGCGCATGCGCTGTGGGGGGTGTAGGACGCTGGCGCCGCTCCGTAGAGTAGAGTATTCCTAGAGGAGACAAATGGCGTGAGCGTAGGAGAGGAGAGAGGGGGAGGAGACGAGCATGCGCTGTGGTGGTGTGGGACGCGGGAAGCAGGGACAGACTAAGCCCCCCAAACACATGCAAGCAAGATCGAGGAATGAAGTCAACCCTGGGCTACACTAACACATGCAAGCAAGATCGAGGAATGGAGTCAACCTGGGCGACACACACCACCTGCCTAGCCATTGCTAAGCAGCCTCTCTGTGCTCTCGGCCATGACTCTGGTGACTGTAGTGGTGGTTGACGGCCTTATATTGTACTACAGTGTTCTCGTTCGCATAGTGGGTGCTTCCCTACTTCATGAAAGTGGCCGGACGCGGGACGGACGCGGGAGGGACGGACATAGCCCCGAGCATAAGATGCTTCGCATCTAATAAATCAGTTCCTGCTTGGTTACCGGCTGCTGCTTTGTCTCCTTACGGCCGGCGCTTCGGGCGCCGTGCCCTTTGTTCTCCGTGCGTCGCGTCCGACGCACGATACAACAGTTAGATATGGAAGTTGTACGATATGTAGACTTAGCACCGGACTACTTAATGATTCGTACAACTTTCTTGAACTGGGGGGAAAATGTGGTGATTCAGTTTCGGTTTGGCCGTCTTCGAATGAAAAGAAGCGGGTGAAGAAAGAGGAAGACGAGGTTGGGCGGGCGGCCATCGCCGCGTTCGATCGGCTTGTTGGGTGCTGCGAAACCCGTGTGCTAGGCGAGTCGCGCTATGCGAGTGCCACGCGCCCCGCAACGACGACGCAACGGTCCCACACTGCCGCCGGGTCCCAAGGAGAAGTAGCCATCACGAGCACCTGCGACGTGCCCTCTTGCAAGAGCAAGACAAGCAGGTCATCATGCTGCCCGGCGCCCGTGTTCACCGCAACGGCATGATTGTCGAAGTCTCCAGGACGTCGCTGCTTCCAAGTCCTACTCGACCAAGTCATCGTGCTGCCCGGCGCCTGTGTTCGTCGCAACGGCATGAGTGAGTGGTCGTCGACTTAGGCCTTGGGTGACGAGCGTGCGGTGCCGTGTATTTCCGTAGATTGACGTGCTTGGTTATTTCACCATGGCTGAAACGTTATCGTCGTCATAAGTGTTGAGCTTATGTGTGCTGTGTCAATTGTCCGTGTCTTTAAATCGTGCTCCGTCTGACATTATAAAGTAATTTTCTACGTCTACTGCCTTGGCTCTGCACGCCTGAGTTCCTGGGCCCACGAATCATCACAGCTATATATTTCATGCACTGCTGCAAAAAAAATTCACTTGTGAGTCAGCGCTCGTGTGTGTGCCCTGTCGTCTCTGTCTTCTTGCGCTGTTTTAAATGCGAAGCATTTCTTTGCGTACTGTAAGCACTTTTGCGTTTCTATCTACGTATCTATCTATCTAGCTAGCTATCTATCTAGCCGCCTACGTCTGGGTGTTCTCGTGACGGCCTCCCTAACTTGGGGTAAACCAAAATTTGTATGGGAGGGTAAGAGGTATTGACGAATATGTCTGGCTGGCCATGACATGAATAACGTGAAAATCCCGTCGCGCACGTCGTCAAACTCATTTATCCAGACACGTGTGGCTCATACCCGCATACCACGGGCCGCGGAATGCGGGTATGCGCCACAGGACTTTGACAATTTATACCTACCCAGGAACAACGAGAACAAGCATTGGTAATTTAAATGCGAGAGCGTTAAGAGAAACTCACATCGGTGGCGTTGACACTGGTAATTTAAAGGCGACAGCGTTAAGAAAAACGGACATCGGCGGCGTTGACGCGAGGAATACAAAGAATAGAAATCAGAGTCCCAGCAGGAATCGAACCCAAGCATTCTGCGTGGCAATCAAGCATTCTACCACAGAGCCACGTCAGGTCTCGAAACTGCTTTGGGAGAAAACCCTATGCAGGCGTAATGTTGGCGAAACATGTATTGTCGTTGCAGTGCTGGCTATCTAATTTTATAAACATTACATGCGTACTCCTATGAGGCAGGCGTCATGTCGGGTTAACGTCAGTTGTATACTTAAGCGCCATCCATTGTAGTTGGTCTACGTAGTACTATCCAGGGCTACCATCCTTGCAAGCACAAGCTCTACATATTAGCTTACGGCTTCTGGTGTTGGCAATATCCATGTTTCTGTTGGCATCGTTGCACAACTGTAAACAACTGGTTATATGAAACATACGCGATTGTTCTACATGTCTGTGCGTGCAACATTTGTAGATATCTTTAGTGTCATTTCATAACGTTTCGCTCAATAAAAAAATTACAACCCAGTCATCTTACCTCCGGATGCTTCGCATCACATCGGTTCCCATGGTACTTGGGATCTGCCTAATTTTTTCCGTTACAAAACGTAGTAGTAGAATTTGTGATCCAGAAGCGGCGAGAAAGCAAGCGCAGTAAGAACTCCTTTTCTTTTTTTTTTTGCTACCAAATTATTATGATGTTGCCAATCTGAATTTATAATCTGAAGGTAGCATAAACTGTTATAAAGGCGTCCTTGAAAGGAATTACGTTGTTATCTGAAAAAGGCTGCACTTAGTCAGCAGCTGTGTGAACATGAATGTAGGAGAATTGATATTCCTGTGTCTAGTACAAAAGTATCATGTAGTTAAATAATAACATTATTAATTTTTGTCGTTTCACAAGCCAGAACCACGATATGAGGCTCACCGTAGCGGAAGGCTGCGGAAATTTCGACCACCTGCTGGTTCTTAAAGGGCCCCTCACCACCCTGCGTTCAGAAAGGAGGCAGTGGTTTCCTCCCTGCCTTCGCTACCCTTCCTACAGGGGATATATGCTCCTCCCCGCTTATTTCTTAAAAACACGTGCACAATGTTGGCACTAAGCGTTGAGCCTTTCGATATTTCACGCCTGTCTGCTACACGCTGTTATCGCCGCTTGCGCAGTAGGAAACACACAAAATGAAGTGAAATCAGTTGATCGCGCACCATAATCATGCGAGACAAAGAATAACGGATGGGCGGCTGCATGACAAAGAAGTGCAGGAGACAATTCACATCTGGTATTTATTTATTTATGTATTTATTTATTTACAGATTATTACATCGCCATATAGGCATTACGTAGGGGGGGGGGGGGGGGGGGGACAAAAACATAACCAGTACAAAGGAACGCGTAACAGAGATATATACACACATATACAAAAACCACAGTAACATTATCAGAAGTAACATGAGTATAGATAAACAAGTACATTTTCAATACGCGTAGTACATACAAGAACAATTTCGCAACATAGAAAATAATAAATCAGTATTGGTTAGATTTACAAAGTCGTCTGCTAAACTGTTCCAAACTCTTATTGTTTAAGGAAAGAACGAGTATGTTGTCTTCGGGCGCCGTTGAAGACACGAGACGTAATAAAAGGATGTAGAATAATTTACTTAACTCAATAACTTGCATGCCACACAGGCTTCACAAACGCCACACAGGCGAACAGCGCGTGAGTCTCTCCGTCAACGTCTTCTTCTTCCCCTGGCCACACCTAAAGCCCGCGCATTTAACTGAGGCGCTAGCGCCGTTCTAACAAGTAGAAAAAATTGTTCGGATGTGCATTTAAAAGTAGAAATCTTTTCGCTGTTATCACAGCGAGTGGATGTGTAGTGTGGTTCAACAAGGTAGCTATCACGATTGATACCTGTGTTAGAGTTATATATGTGGTGCAACAGTTTAAGCCGTAGTTTCCGTCTACGTACACAGAGAAGATCCCATCCCAAAGTGACCTTCATTTGCGAAACGCTGGCGTAGGGGCTATAATTATTTAAAACAAACCTTGCCGCTTGGTTCTGAGGTCTTTCTATTCTATTTATAAGATAGTCTAGGTGGGGGGTCCTATATTACGCATGCATAATCAAGTATGGACCTGACTTGCAAAAAATATAAAGTTTCCTTGATTTCGCGTGTCGCCTGTTTGAAATTCCTGCGAATAAAGTAAAGCATCCTACTAGCATCCTATTGTCCTTATATGGACCGATCGAGAGAGTGTACTGTACAGGCGTCACGGGATTCACTGTTCTTGAGTTACGAAGTGCGCGAGAAAGACGAGAAACGCCAGGAGACAATGCGCTCTTTCTTATTTTTGCTATTTTCAGAGGCTGGTGAGGTGCCCTTTAACGTGCACCTCTACCGGAATCGATATCATTGCGCTTACCTTTGAATTGCAACCGCCGTGGCCGGGATCGAACCAGCGCCTTTCGGGTCACCGGCAGAGCACTCAGGTTGAGCGTTGTGCTAGGCGGTGCAACATAATTCTGTTTCACAGCGCAAGGAACGAGGACGACCTTGAAAGACACACCGTACTGAATTTAAAACTGGCTTTATTTTCCTGCTGATAGCAATATATATGCACTTTTCAACCAGACAAAAAGTCACAGTTTCGCCACTAGGGCGAAGCAATGAATGCGATAGCAAGAAATTAGTTTGTCACACGAAGAACGACAAGCAGCTCGATACTTGCAACGCGCCGCCGCAGCTCAAAGAAGGACGCTCGAAAAGGACGCATAGGTATACACAGAACAGGCGTGAACTAACAACTGTCGCAGTTGTTACGTGTTTGTATTTGAGCGACGCGCAGCGAGTGTCCACAATGCAGAAGCCGACGCTGTTGTTGTTGCCTCTGACATGCCACATACCCACTCAGGGGGGATTGGCCAAGGGTTGATTATATGATTATATGACTTTTCGACGCTGTTTGATACTTCTTTTTCTTTCAAACTGCGGCACATGGAATGACCCCTCTGCGTCTCCTGCCACGCGGTGGCGTCTGACGTCAAGTGTGCCCGGTGTTCTTTTTTTTTTTTCCTTCTACATCATGAGTGGTACAGAAGGGAGCTACTATTTCGTGCGCATCTCAGGGGCAGTTTTCAATTTGAAAGAAACTGATGTAGCGCTATCATCGTCGTCATTTTACTAGCCACCGCGCCGCGCCTCTCGTGCAGCTCATGCTGAGCTCGAGCCGCGAGACGGTTAGAACGGGTTCACGCGCCTGGCGGACTGGACGCCGGCAGTTGCCGCCGCTCCGTTTGGCCTTCGCTCAATAAAGTGGCGAGACAGCGGCACGGCCACGTTGGCCGCCTTCACGACGACGTCTCTCGTCTCTGTCCATCGCTACAGTGGTGACCCGGACAACACGCCCTTCGACGAGCGGCCGCTGCCATGTTTCGACGTCCCTACCCGCAAGTGCCGCCGTTCAACCCGGTCTACCCCCGAGTGTGGTTTAAGCAGCTGGATGCCATTCTCATGGTGGATGGCGTCACCGCACAACCGGAGATGCACGCCGTCCTGCTACACGCCCTCCCTAGGGTTCCTCGATGCGCGCGCCCCCTTGGAGGGTGGAGCCATTCTTTGAGGGGGTGAATGCCGCCTTCCGATCGGCGGCCGCCATTCGGCTCCCCCCCCGCCTCGTTCGCGGCTGGTTGAGTGAGACAGGTGCGCGGCGTTTTCTCGCACAAAATGCCCGGATGTTGCGTGCCACAGTGCACAAACCATTCGCGAAATGGCTATAAGATGTTCAGATTTCCGAAAGATGCGAAAAGGCGACTCCTGTGACTGGTAAAGATCAAGCGCGACACGTGGCAACCCGCGGACCGTCCGTGTTTGTGCAGCCTCAGCTATGCCATTTCAGCATCTGGAGAGTTATAACTCGCCGCGCTTACGCTGGCCTTCTCGCTCGACGTAACTCGCCGCAACGTATACGTTGCCGAAAGAATACTTTCGGGGCACTCACTGTTCTCGCATTGTAGGTCCAGAAACGACGCCTTGGCGTTTGTCAGCTGGTTCCCGGACGCGTATTGCCGAACGGTGACGGCGTATGTGCGTGTGTGTGCTTGCGTGTATGTGCGTGTACGTGTGTGTTTGTGCGCATGTACGCATAATTGTGCGTGTCTGTGTGCGCGCACGCGCGTCTGTGTGTGCGTACGTGTGTGTGTGTACGTGAGTGCGCATGCATGTCGATGAGTGTGTGTATGCGTGCGTGTACGTGTGTGTGCGTGCGTGTGTGGGTTTACTTATGTGTGCGCGTGTTTTTGTGTTCGTGTGTGTGTGCACACACGCGCATGCGTGTGTATGTGTGTGTGTACGTGTGAGTGCGAGCCTGTGTGTGTGCGTATGTGCGCATGCGTGTGTGTGTGCGTGTGTGTTTCTACGCGTGCGTGGGCGCGTGTGCGCATGCGTGTGCGTGTACGTGTGTGCATGATTTAATGCCATAAATTTCATGACTTAAAGCGAATAAAGCCCTATGTAGAGCCCCAAATAGTATGATATGTATGCAACAATTTTTTTTGCCCATCTGCTATTTACAGTAAGGTAAAAGAGATGAAAACAAAATTCAGAATACTGTGCGTTGCAGGGTGCGGTCCGTAAATGGGGTAGCTGATGAATAATTCGAAAACAAGACCTGAAAATATGGTGTGCATTCACAGTTTTTCTCTTTTTCTCGTGACAGCACGTGGTTTTTTTTTAATTCTTTTTTTCGCACGGCAGACAAACTGTTTTTACACTTTTGTGGAAGGCACAAAACACACAGACACAATGAAAGCCCATGGGACTTGGGTGCGCGTGTTTCGCATCTTTAACCAATATAAATAGTTACCGACTAGCCCAAGAACATGCTAACTGAAGGTGTTAACGCGGCTGGCGTGGACGGTAGTTTTCTGCTGTGAGCAACTCCAGCTGCTAATGTCGCTTCAAAAATAAAGATTAGAGAATAGAAATCTGAGACCTTCACACTCCCGATGCGAAAACTTTGTATTTGTGTCATGTTGTTTCAGTACCACTCGTTTTGACACTACGAACTCTGCATGCAGCCGCGCGACGCCCGTTGGATGCCTATCGTGGCTATAGGTGGCCTGCGGAGAGGGCATCGTAATGGCGGACGCCGTAGCAGACGACGCTGTTGTCTCCACCCTCCACGGCGGCGGAGGGGAGCGCGCGCATCGAGGAACCCTAGCCGGATGGATGGATGGATGCTATGAGCGTCCCCTTTATAACGGGGCGGTGACATGTCTGCCACCAGGCTCGAAAAAAAACTTTCTTTTTATGGTGGCCTAATGCCTTATCTACCTTGATTAAATCTATGTTATTACAGCAAAGAAAAATTATAAGTTCACGGTCCATCTCTCTGCTTCTTAAGGCAGAATGACCTTATTTTCCCCCCTTCTTCATTTTTGTCCTTTATCTCTACTTTTCTGCCACCAATACTCTAACCGTCTCTTACTTATTTCTATCGCGGACGTGTTCAGCTTTCCATTGTTGTCCCTAAAACCCAAGGCTTCATGTAGACTCGTGTCCACACGTATATCTGGGTGGATATCGCCACATTCAATCAGTACATGTTCCATCGTTTCCTTAGTTCCCCCCACAGCATGTACATTGTTCTTCTTCGTTACAGAATCTCGCTTTATAGCTACGCGTTCTAAGGCAACCCGACCTTGCCTCAAACAGTAAAGCGCTTCCCCTTGAATTATCATAAAACCTCTCCCTCCTTATTTCGTTTTTTCCCTTTCGGTAGTCACTGAGAGCCGGCTTCTTTTCCATCGCTGTCATCCAATAAGTCCTCTCCGCCTCTCTGACTTTTCGCTTAATGCTCCTTGTTGCCATGTCGCCCACACTAGCCGTATATTTACTGGTGAGCCTCCTAGTTCTTTTTCTCCACTGCGTGTCGACGCTTTTTCTATACAAATACCTGAAAACCTTCCCTGCCCATCTACTCTCCTTCATTTTCCGCAGTCTCTCTTCAAATCTAATTTTGCTCTGAGCTTCCCTCACTTCAAAACCTGTCCATCCCATATCACCCTTTACAGTCTCATTTGTCGTCTTCCCGTGAGCGCCCAACGCGAGGCGTCCCACAGTCCTTTGATTTACATCCATTCCAGATTGCACCGTCTGACTTCATGCACACCACTGAGTTCCCAAATGTAAGCCCCGGAACCATCACACCCTTCCACAGCCCTCGAAGCACCTCGTACCTATTGTATCCCCATAACGCTCTGTGCTTCATGATTGCAGCATTCCTCTTTCCCTTTGTTACCGATGCTTTCTCTTGTACCTCCATATATCTATCCCCCCTCATTTACCCACACTCCGAGGTACTTGTATTCGCTTACCCTCGGTATTTCTTGGCCCTGTATTAAGACCGCATGGTCTTCGTGATCATTGAATACCATCAATCCACATTTTGTTGCACTAAAACCTAGTCCTAGAGCCTCGCCCTCCCTTCCGCATATATCTGCCAGCCGCTGTATATCATCTTGACTGTCCGCAAATAAGACAATATCGTCAGCATAAAATAGACCTGGAAGCTTCTGCTCAACCATCGCGCCTGCCTGTTTGTGTGACAGATTAAATCCAATGTTGCTCCCTTCTAGCGCCTTTTTCCATCCTCACCATGTACAGCATGAATAAAAGCGGGGACAAAGGACATCCCTGTCTCAGCCCCTTGCTAATGTCAACGCTGTCCTTGCTGCTTATTCCTTCCCATTCTGCACAAACTGTATTTTCTCGGTATATCTCCCTCAAAAGCTGTATACAGTCGTCACCTATGCCCACTTCCTTCAATATTTCCCACAAAATTTCCTGATTAACGTTGTCATATGCCCCGGTGATGTCTAGATAAGCTACGTATAAGGGCCTGTTTTCTATTTTTGATATTTCTATACATTGTGTAAGAACAAACAGGTTATCGTCTAACCGCCTGTCGATTCGGAATCCATTCTGGAGTTCTCCCAAAATATTATTTTGCTCTACCCACGTTTCTATTTTTTAATTTTACTGACTGCATCGCCAACCGGTATAGCACCGATGTAATAGTTAGCGGTCTATACGAGCGA
Organism: Rhipicephalus appendiculatus; assembly: GCA_030522465.1. NCBI lineage: Eukaryota > Metazoa > Arthropoda > Arachnida > Ixodida > Ixodidae > Rhipicephalus > Rhipicephalus appendiculatus. The sequence continues at coordinate 266,358 of JALIZH010032968.1, forward strand.
ATGTTATCCTTTTCTCCCCTGCCTTTATAGATTAAGTTCATTCTACTTTTTCGCCAACTGTCTGGTATTTCCCTCTCCTGTAAGCACTTTTCTACGGCTTTCAGCAGTGCTTCTTTAGTGCTCTGTCCTAGTTCGTTAATTAGGCTGACGGGAACCCCATCTAAGCCCGGAGTAGTGCGCTTAGGAATTTTTCCTTCGGCCTTCTTCCAATTGAAATTTTCAAGTACTACATCTTCCTCGGTTGTACTCTTCTGTATACTTTTACTCACCGGGGGAATCCCCTGGGCGACCTTTTTAAACGAATCGGCTGTTACCTTTCGGATGTAACCTAGCGCTTCATACCCTTCCAATTGATTTCCTTCTTCATCTACCATATGTTGTTGCGTTGTTACAGACTTCCTACCTAGCGCTTTTAGGTGGCTCCAAAATATCCTAGGCGCGGCCTTCTTCTTTTCGCGAATCTCTGTCATCCAGCGTTCACTTTCGCCTTTAATTTTTGCCTCGACTAATTTCTGCACAATGGATTTTTGCTCTAAATATATTTCCCATACTTGGTTGACTTCATCCTGTGGCCGCTTCTCCTTTTTTGCTTGTCTGTGCTGCCGTGATGCCTCACGTCGCTTCTCGATCGCATCCCGGATTTCTTCGTTCCACCAACTTTTTGGCTTTCTCTTTCCTTTCCAAGAAATAGTTTTCTTCTCTTTTTCTATTTCTTTCGTGATTACATGTAGCAGCTCACTATACTTCCAGTCTTTGCCTGGAAGTTTGTCTACTTCTTCCTCGACTCTTGCGGCTATATTAGTTATTTGTTTCTCATTTAAATACGAGCTGCCAATGCTTGATTCTAGGTTCTTATTTTCAGTTTTATATCCCATTTGTAATGTTATGCGTTTATGATCACTACCCAAGCTGTTAATGCCTTCCTCGTCTATTCTCATCTCTCTAAGTTTGTCATAAATTCCTTCTGTCATGAGACAATAATCAATGCTCGACTGCCTGTTTCCGACTTCCCACGTGATCTGTCCCTCACACTTAGGCCCCGCGTTAACTATTTCAAGACTATGTTGCTCGCAGAGATCTAGCAATAACTTGCCATTGGAGTCTGAATATCCGTCAAGGTCATGTATGTGTGCATTCATGTCCCCTAGAAGGATTATTTCGGCATCATGACCAAATTCTTTAATATCGGTGCTTATGCATTTCACTATCTCCAGATTCTTTTCTCTGCAGTTATTCCCCGTCCACAAGTAAGCTACACCTAGCCACGTTTTCTTTCCACCTACTGTGCCCGAAACCCACAGGTGCTCTGAACACGTTTGCTTCACTCTATCCCATTTTGCTCTGCTATGAATTAGCATTCCAACACCCCCACCTCTCCTTTCTGATATGATCCTGTTGCATCCTTCCCAAATGTAATTGTCAATATGTGGTGGCTCTTCCAAGTCTCTAAGGTGTGTTTCTGTAACCGCATAAACACCTATCTGTTCCTTGTTTAACTGTCCCTCAATCTCTAACCATTTTGCCTTTTTTCTGCCACCCTGCATGTTAATGTAACCAATTGCGACACGCGCCTTCTCCCTTCTTTTACCTTTTCTCTGGTTTTTCGCTATACTACCTGTCACAGAGTCCCCCCTGGTTGTTGTCCTCATTACACGCTACCCTGGACACCGAAGGGCCCGCGTGCCCCCCAAAAAAGCTACTGCGCGTCCTGCAAGTCGCCAACCCACCTCATGACCAAGCCTCCTATTGAAGTGTATTCCGTCTCTTCGAAAACCACCCCACCTGTGCACCTCTCTGTTTATTTCCACTACCTCGATGCCCTTCTCTCGACTCATCCGCCATATCTCTTTGTTTGCGTCGACAACCGCTCTTTGCAGGTTGCCGTCACGCACCGGTACCTCCGGTATTGTGCATACCACTATCTGCACCTGAGGGGAAATGGCGCGCATGTCATCGACCCCTTTCGCCAATGTGGTCGCTAGTTCGGCTGATTCTTCATTCAAGACGTCGTTTAGACCTCCCGCAATTATCACGAGGTTACGTCCATTAGCTTTAGTTGCGAGTTCTGCGCTAGCTTGTCTCATCACTGATCCCAGCCTACGTCCCGGGAACGTCCCTATTAAAACTCGTTTGTCGCCTCTCACCCTTTCCTTGACTGCTTCTGCGCATCTAGCTAAATTCGAGTCCCCGGCCATTATAACGTGCTCCGACTTTTCTGCTGGACTGTCCCGCACCTGACCACTGCCTTGGTCACCAGCTCGCGCAACCGCCGCTGTTTTGCTCCCTCCCATCCCCAAAACCACCTCGCGGAAACTGGGTCCTGTGCCCCCCTGCACCTGTCTTCCCCAAACCTGTCTCCACCTTCGCGTCTCCCACTATGGGGGGTTGATGCCCCCCTGTTCCCGCCGTCGCTTGCTTCCTTGTTCACCATGACTGCCTTCGCTAACCCTTCCTCAGCTGACTTTAGCCTTTCTCCCATAGCCATCGTTTTTTCTCGCTCTGTCGCCAACGCATTCTCCAGCTCGGCGATTTTTACCTTGAGCTCATTCTGGGCAGCCATCATTATTTCCATTTTCGCCTCTAACTCACATTGCTTACACTTGGCGTCAGCTTGTTCTGCCTTGTCATCCTCTATTTTCCATCCCATTCCGCACCCTGAACACTTTACGGTCTTTTTGACCATGACCAGATCGTTCACACTTCGGATTACATGCACTCAAAGCCAAAAGGTACCACAAAACTCCGCCAGTATGCTTCAAAGCACTTGTGTACCCTTCAGCCACGTGGTGGCCGAAAAAAAAAAAAAAAAAGCCAAGCGACTGTCACACAAGAAACAGTACAAAGTTGTAACCCCAATTAATCTTCAATCTAGTGGGTTATGTACTCATATAACTAATAAAAGCAAGCTCGAATCATGCAGAAAAAACTTATCTGTCGCTGTCATTCCGGAGCCCACGAAAAACACGTCCGTCCTCTAGCGGCACTACGCGGCTCTCCCGGTTGAGCTGCGCCATCTCGCGGCCGCGTCGACATCCAGCCAGCAGCCATACGACGACCTCTGCACTGCGGTGCTGGCCTTCTACAGAGAAATCTACCGCCCGCTTCCGATGAGCCGCGAGTTCCGGGTTTCCCCTCCGTCGACTCGAGCTCTACAAGCCAGCCCGCAGCTCTCCCTTATACTACGACTTTTCTTCCCCAGCTACGACTCCTTCTACCTCGGGTCCGGACACAGGAGCACCCATTCCTGCGCCCAAACCACGACGACCAGGTAGAAGACGCCCCTGCATTGACCGACCTTCCCGAGGACCTCCCCGAGGGTCTCCGAAGGTGCGAGGGTCCCTCACGCATGCCTGCCACTCGCCCGTCTTCCCCAACCTCGACGGCCCGCCACACCTCGGAACCAGCAGACTCCACGACGGCTACCTTGCCGCACGCCCCGGAGTCTGACGCAAACATCCTCTCGCCCGCTTTTCTCCTACCGATCGCGGAGCTTTCGCCGTCCACTATGTCTAACGAGTGCGATCTTCCACCGGCCTCAACGCTCTGTGCGATTTGCCAGCAGCAACCTGCCTCGCCCTCACAGTCTCCCGCAGCCGAAGTTCAAGCCTCCATCCAACTACGGCCGAACCTCCACGACGCTGCGACTATGACTGACGCGCCTGAGGACGACGTGCCTGGTACTGCTGTGGCAGAGCAGACCACATATGCCCCACCTACCACAGAGCCAGCCATGGACCATGCTGATCTGTGCACCAGCCCTCGTGCGCCGACTACCGAAAGTCCTTCCACAAGCACAGGTGCGCCGACCAACCCTCCTCTAGAGTGCACGCCTGCAGTGTTCCACGGCATCCATCCTCCGGAACCGCTGACGCAGGCCGGCAGCCACCAAACGGGTGTCCACAATGCAAACGCGCTCGTCACAACGGCAACGACGCCCAATTGGACCCCATATCTATCGCACGTGGCTCTACGTCGACAAAACCACCGCACTCGGCGTCAATCAAGACGGCATGCACGTGGTGCGGTTGTTCGGGACCGATGTCGCCGCATCCGGGGACTTGTGTACCATTTCCAGCACACCGAACGCCCTACAACGCCGAGGTTGGTGTTGCGCCGACACCGCAGTCCACACCAGCACCACCGACCCGCTGCCAACGTTAGCGACGAAACAGACACATCTACGGGCACATTTGTCAGTCGCCTCCGATAGTGCCGCCTGGTGCCCTCTGGAACACTCACACCAGGTCATCGTGGCACCCACTTGTCTATAACCACAGCGCTCCGGATGCCTTCTCCGTCCGCTGCCTTTTTCCCAGTGCCGCCCGCCGGAACAACTGTAAAGACCCTCCGCCTCCACGTCGACGACTGGAACTACCCACGGACCCTTTCGACTTGCGTTGTCAAAACTTGTATATACGCCGCCATAGTTTTTCATTACGGGTTCATTTCTGCAGGGGGGGGGGGAGTATCTGTAGCGCTATCATCGTCGTCATTTTACTAGCCACCGCGCCGCGCCTATTGTGCAGCTCATGCTGAGCTCGAGCCGCGAGACGGTTAGAACGGGTTCACGCGCCTGGCGGACTGGACGCCGGCAGTTGCCGCCGCTCCGTTTGGCCTTCGCTCAATAAAGTGGCGAGACAGCGGCACGGCCACGTTGGCCGCCTTCACGACGACGCCTCTCGTCTCTGTCCATCGCTACACTGTAAAAGCGTTGCGTGATGGAAAACACGCTCAAGCTGTTTCGAGATCTGCGTACTGCGAGCGGCAAATGGTGCATATGAATAGCTCGCCGTTATATCGCTGGCACGAGCATGGCGTGTGGCTGTGTTGGCTATCGCAGCAGGCTGCGGAGCGTCGACAGACGGCGACGGCGAAAATTAGCCGAGAGTGTCCGTATAATTGCTATCGCAATAAAAAAAAGGAAGATCAGAGCAGATGTGGCATACAAAAAATGTCCCCACCTCCCCGAAGGGAATCGTGAGGAAATGCGAATGCATTTCGCGCGCGCTTCACTCCATTTATATATGGTGGTTGTGGTTCGACGAAGAAAAAGGCGCCTAATTTGTGCAGCCCGGTCGGGAGCACGGCGCAGCGCCTGTTCTTTTTTTTTTTTGCTTTTTTTTTAATTTTTTTGTTTTTTTTTTCTTTTTTTCTTCTTTTTTTTACTTTTTTTTTAAATGTATATATACGTGCGAGCGAGCGGACCGGAGAGTGGGGCGCAGAAAGGAGAGAGAGCTAACGGCGAGAGAAGGAGCGGCGAAGCACTGCACCTACCCTCTCCTACACTCTCTCGACACACACGGGAGCTCCGCCGAGCTCCCGCGATGCGAGCGCCCTCACACACCAGAGCGCGCTCCTCCTCTCCACTCACTCTCCGCTACTCCGCCCGCACCACCTGCACCAGTTGCTAGGGGCGAGGATAATCGCGCGCGCCCGCAGATGTTGCTATGGGAGAGGGAGTGAGAGCGGAGAGATGCGGACACCGACGGACGCCTTACATAGCCCGACTAAGAAATGCTTTCGCATTTAAAAATTGCACTCAAAGGGAAGAACAAACCATCATCGATATCGCATGCTTTGCGATACAAATTCATTTTCCTTGCTCGAAAGAGCAGGCGAAGCTGCACTGATGCACTTTTTTTTGACGCTTCAAAATTTCTTCAGCTTCAATGGTTTCGCACGCTAGCCTATCTGTGTTTTTAAGGCAGAGCGCCATAATCACTGTACCACAGCGTCGGCTTTTGTTGTACTTGCATTGCTTATCTCAGTCCAGCAAGTACGAGCGTAACGCCCGCTTCGGACGGGGGTTGCTTCGAAAAGCCCCTTTCCCACTTGGATTTCCAGTCGGTCAGCACCTGAGAGAAAAACGTAAGCACCACCCACCACACTGCGACGCGCATGCCATTCACCTGTGTCTGACGAAACCTTAATGAAAACCCGCAGATAATGTAGCCAAGGAAGGTACAGGGGACGTTAATTGTACTGTTTTAAGTGTACGGCAGTAATTGTGATATAGATGTGAAGAAAGTAAGGCCGACGAAAAGACATCTTGCCGCCGACAGGGAGCGAACACTTCGGATTACGTGCCTCTAACCGATTGAAGTCCCCTCGTCCACATTTTTGGGCATGCATAAAACATGGGAGGGTTAGACGGCGCCTCTCGTAGCCACGAAGGTGACTGTGGAACCCTTTCTTTTTGCCAGATGGCGTCACTCAGCAAATGAACCTCTACGACTTGGGACTAACATGTGCATGAAACCTGGTACTGACACTCCCAGGTTTTGTGCACATAAATACCCGATAATTAATGTGCACGCGGGGACGACCGCCTCCGTAGCTCAAATAATGTGAGCATCGGGCGCGTAATCCGAACGTTGCAGGTTCGATGCCTGTCGGCGGCAATTTGTGTTTTCGTCCACTTTACTTTCTTCACATCACAATTACTGCCATAGACTTAAAACAGTGCAGTTAACGTCCCCTTGGCTTCATTGCCTCATTAAGGTTTTGTCAAACAAAGCAACGAGCCCTCAAAATCCCCTTCCTTCCTTCCTGTGCAAGACGGTCGTGCTGGATGGCTTCCGCTCGCACCGTCAGTACTTTTGCTCGGCTAATGCCGATGCTGCGCATATTAAGAGCGTAAGGTTCGTCGTTGCTACCTAAGACATTGTTTGGCTGAGCAGCGGTGGCAGCATGTCTGATGAAATTCACCAGGACGTTCGAGTTTCCGGACTAAAACAAGCGACAGAAACATGTGCCTAAATGGTAAAGTCCCCAATCTGAAACACTTCAGAAGTGCATGACGCAGTGATGCCAACACAAGAGATTTCTTCCTAGATCTCGGGGTTTTTGTCTCTTTGATGAATTTGGCACCTTTGTGTTGAATCTGGGAAGTTTTGTAAGGCTCTGCAAATGTTACATGACGCTGCCTAATGACAGGCGTTACTGAGTAATAGCGCCTTTCTTTTCTTTCTTTTTTTTTTCTAGATAGCTGTAAAAACAATTAATTTTCGCTATTTGCTGTTTTTGCTTTGAAGAGAGCTTTTGTGTTATGCTTGGTCGAGTGATGGCGATAGTATCTCTGTAACGAGAGTTTATAATAATCTGAACACTGTAGGTAAATGAAACTTTGTCGTAGGAAGTGTATATAACGAACGCGCCTATTCCCACGAGCGCCCTGATTGTTCGCTGGTCTGTGAAGCAAAGAGCGATTTCGTCTTGTAGTGCACAAGAAAACGTGCCGAGTTCACGCCCATCGCTTTCCTACAACCGCGCAATGTTGCTCCATGTCGGACAACTTCTGGACCAGGAGGCTGTGATAGACAGTGAGCGAAAGTAGGACGAGTTGGTACGGATTCCTTATTGCTGTGAGGACGACGCCACGGAAAGACGAGAAGACTGTTCGTGTGCTTTCAGTCATTCCATCGCGCTGTTTTCATATGAGCGAAAATAGCGACAAATAAATCATAAGTGAACATTTGGCCGAAGTTTGCCTGGTTGGGATAGAAACAGGAGAAATGAGAAAACTCAACCAAAATTTATTTTAGGATTTTTCGGGTTTTTTCCTAAAATAAAAATTCTGGTTGGAGTTTTCTCATTTCCCTAGTGACAAATAGCACTTAATGCCGTTTGAATCCAGCGCTAATGCCCTTCTTGCGTAGCGATTGGTGCAGAGTCTTAATGCTGCGCTAAATGTTGTTTCAGTCTAGCGCTGTGACTATATATGCGCAGCGGTTGCGTCGATTCTCAGCAGAATAACGAATAATGGCGTATTAGGTGCTTCCCTACTTCTAAAAAATTATGATTTAAGGCATTGTGGGTGTCATGCAAGTGCACTTGTAGTACTTGCCCCAAGCGAGTTAACAACATGCTCTATAAAGGCCGCTCTTCCAGCTTCGCTGTTAATGTGATGCGCGTTCCGCGCAGGCCTGCTGCTAATTTCTTCTTTTTTATCTCTTTCTGCATCGTCGTCTTCTTGTTTGTCTCTCCCCTCCTTACTCTTCTCCTAACATTGCTCCTCCTCACCCTCGCTTCTCTTTCCCACCCCATGCTATACTATGCATGGCTATACTGCGCTAGGAGCTGTCTGTCACGCAAACTATACAATAAAAGACTGTGCCATGCTTCGCCTTTCCCCACACTCCTTTTCTTCCTCCTCACCCCGTTTTTTTTTTCATTCCCCCTCCTTGCTATACTGTGCTTGGCTATGCTATGCTAGGAGCTGCTTCGCACATAACCTGCTTTCTGCGGCGTATACTTGCCTCGCTTCCTGCAACGCCGGCCTCACTCCCAGCTTGAAGAGCTCCGCTGATAAAAGGCTAATTCTTGGACGTGTTAAAATTTCCCACTTGAAGGGTTGCACTTTGAAATACACGAACAAAGCCAGGCACACAAACTGTCACTCCCTAGCAATCCGTTTGTCGCGTACCTTGACCACGTCATCAAAGTGCGACTCTACAAGGAAGCAAAGATGATTTAGGGACCCGTAGCAGGTATACCGCAGTGGACCCAACACATTGCCCTCGCACAATAGTTTCAAAAGTCGAAATAGTTTGCCGCGAGCCGGGTGTGACTCTCGCGTTTGTACTTCGTGTTTTGTTTCCCGCCACAAAGAGATAGCGCTGGACGTTGCAGTAATTAAGTGCG